>JAHWFP010216889.1:26333-42465 GCA_023313725.1 Lithobius niger | reverse complement strand
CCCCCCCCCCCCCCGCCCCACTCACTAGGTGGCCAGGTCACTGCAGCCAATGAGAATGCTAACGGATTCCATACACTAATCTTTCTCAACGACCTAGTGTCATGACCGTCTAGTGTGCGGGAATAATGCGCGGGCTGCCTACTGTCTGATTTACGCAGCCGGATATTCTTATAAACTGGTTAGAAGCTGGCGGTCCATAAAAAGAATGAGATTCATTGTCTGGGATACGGAAGTATCGTTATCATATTGACTACCGGAAATAATGCGATGGACTGCCACATAGGAAAAACGGTGGAAGTAACAGAAAATAGTTTTCCATCAATTTTTTTTTTTTTGAGGTAGTTGTAAGAAAAAGCAAGACAGAAAGAAATGATAGAGTTAGTCTGTCGAAACAAATGTACGGTGATTAAAGAATGTTGTTAATCCTTAATTAAGTTTCTAACGGTGTGGGATTTCCAGTTGAGGTCTACAGTTAATCTTGGGCGGAAGTTTGGTATCACGAATATCCGGCGATTTCCAATGCGAACTAAGTTGAGGGCTAAGGAACGCAGAGCCCTTAAGCTTCAGCCTAACTTAATACGGAACAGTTAGTCCCAAGCTGAAAAAGTCGGTGATTTCATATCAGGTTTAGCGATAATCCTTGGGTTAATGGCCATGTTAGGCCTAGGACTAAGGATAAAATTTAAACCCAGGCACACCATGGTCTAAGTTGAGGTTTAAGCACGTCTTTCGAAAGCGATGCTTCACTGCACGACGTGAGTGTTGGTATGAAGTGTGATTTTGGGGGCGCATTTCCCCACCAGATCAACTCGTGTCACTCTGGTTAAAGGTTGTCGTCAGGTCTGTAGGAGATGATAATTTTCCCTTTCTCCAATAGGGTCACGTAATTTTCAGTTCGTAAATGTGAATTATTTAGGTTTTCGAAGTGACCACGTACATTGACATGTTTTAACTGATAAACATAACTAATTTGTACCGGGGCCGTAGCAACTGTGGGGAGCCCCTTCCCCCCCAACCATCCAAGAAGACGTACAATACAGTTGGCAAAGTCCCGTTTCCATGAATACTGGTTAATCATTATCATCATTCGGGCAGTTTCAAAGTAAAGTTTCAAATGCTTTCTTTTATTATTAGCTTTCGTAACGCATATCTTTAGCGAGCGAGTAACTGAAACGCAGCCCCTGCCCCTGACCGTTTTTGATCGCTGCCCTGCAGCTCTCCTCCATCCACGCGAATGGTAAGAAATATGTGAACTCGGAGATAGGCTGTGCCTAGCGGGAAAAGAGCTTTTTTTGTTTGCCTGTTAGCCCATCACCACCATGACTTAAAAAAAAAACTAAAAATAAAATATGCTTTAAACTGTATCTCCACAAAGTTTAAAGTCTTAAAAGGAATAACGTCGTGAAAATCATACACAGTTGGCACTAAAAATTGAGTTGGCTATTTTACTTCATGTAGCCTTTCTCTGTTAGACACAGTTCCCAGAAGGCGGTCCAGTAAGGCGTAACTCTGACTGGTATTTCGGGAGGGGGGGGGGGGGAGAGAATAGTGACTGATATATTAATATTCCAAACACACCATCACTGCCAGATTTTAAAAACTTAAGTAAGTCAGAAACGTTAACAAAACTGCATAAATCAAAACTAAGTAACGATTTTTCCAAGTTTTCGCCGTCTGAAGTCGTGAAAACTCACAAATTTCATTTACTAGTTCGTCTGCTAGCCCATTCTGCCATCGTTTTAGTTAAAACAGAATTTGAACTAAATCCGTCCGTCATGAAAATCGGGTATAGTTCGCAAAATTAAAAACTGAGTTCGAAATTTGAGTTGGCTGTTTGATTTGCTATAGTCCTTTTTCTGTTAACCTATCGCTAATACGATTTGAAGATAGTTTTGTATCAATGCAGAAACAATTCCATTTTTATACAACAAACTTGTTAAGAATTCCAAAATAATTGGATACAATTTGACTATTAGATTCAATAATATCTCAAATTAAAGGACAAACGCGACCCAAAGGACACTAAATGAGGGCAAAAATTACCTAAAATCCCTGAATCAAGGGAGAAAAAAAATTAAAATGGGGCATGTCGATTTCATATTATATTTAAAAGCTTTTCTCTAATAATACCTCAAATTGTTTTAGACAAAACTGAGTGAAAGGTTTCTCAATTTTTTTCCACCTTTTTCATTTTTTTAAAAACGGGAGCATGTTGTTGCTTTAAAATGTGCAAGTTGTTTGCATTAATACCCTCTAGGTCGTTTAGAATAAAACTGAGCAAATGATTTCATTATTTTTCAGCTTTTCACAGTCCATTAGAAAAAAAATTTCTCCCCTACTGCCACGCTTGCACACAGCAGTTCATTGGCATTCGTTATACAGTGTGTCCCAGAAGTCCCGTACCAGTCAAATAAATCCTTAAGACTTGGATATGGGTTGCTGATAATACGATACTCGTATAGGAAGTCACCTATGACGAATCCGATGATGCCTTCCAAAATGACCTTCGAGGTCGTATTCAAGGTCATCCAATTTGTATCTCCTAACCTACCCAAGATAGGGGCATAAAGTAAATTAGAAAGTTGTGGGGGATCGTGCTACTTGTACAACACAGAACG
Organism: Lithobius niger; assembly: GCA_023313725.1. Lineage (NCBI taxonomy): Eukaryota > Metazoa > Arthropoda > Chilopoda > Lithobiomorpha > Lithobiidae > Lithobius > Lithobius niger. The sequence goes on along the minus strand of JAHWFP010216889.1, from coordinate 39,847 downwards.
CAGAACAAAAATCGCATGCAAAACAAGGAAGATATTGGAGAAAGAAGTTGGGTAGTGCAGAGAAGACTTCCACGGGGCAGCAGGAAATACAGACATAGCTGACCATCAAATAGATAGCATCAACAAAGATAGCATTCCTGCCTGGTTTTGGTGTTACTGTAAAATAAACACCAGAGGAGGATTTATGACAGAAGAGCCGGGTGGCAAGCCCTGAAAGGCCCCGTTTTGTCATGAAAATTCAATGGCTTTTTTCTTTTCTTTTTGCTGTTTACCTCCCGCTCTTAACCTGTATATTCATAATTTTTCCCCAGAGTCACCCCAGATATAGGGCCAGAGGCGATTATTTAAACAATTTTGAGGTTTTCTTTTACTGATAGGGCCTCTTTTTAGGTAGAAGGTCCTCTTCCCCCCGCTCCAGCACCTGTGAAATCTTCTCGTGATAAATACATACGACCGATGCGCCAATTACGCCGATGTCAAGACATTAACTTAGCACACTCTCTGCGTGGGAAAGCACGGCGTACAGTGTCTGTAAGTGAGGGCGTCCGGGTAGTAAGAAACAAATATGTCAACATAATCCATCCCCCCCTTCCCCTCAAGCTAACTTAACGTCATGACTTCAAAAGTACGAGTCCCAAGTTCGACTAATGTGAACCCTGGTTTTAATTCTGGTAAATGCACATAGGTAAACGCACCGAAACTCGTGTATTTACGTTTGGTAAATGCAGGGAACGGATACTCAAGCATGGAAAAGCCGACTAGTGGTTAATCGGAAATGAAGAAGAAAAAAGGATTAAAAAAAAACCTTTCAGGGCTTGCCCACCCGGTCCTTTTGCCTTAAATCTGCCACTAGCGTTAATTTTATTGTATTGCCAAAACCAGGCTATAATTCTATCCTTGTTGCTGTTTAGGTTGATGGTTCAGCTATTTCTGTATTTCCTGCTGCCCCATGGATGGCTTCTCTTCACCACCCAACTTCTTTCTCCAATATTTTCCTTGTTTTGCATGCGATTTTTATTCTGCTTCCTGTGTTGTACAAGTAGCACGATCCCCCATAACTGTCTAATTTACTTTGAGCCCCAATCTTGCCTAGGTTAGGAGATACAAATTGGATGACCTTGAATACGACCTCCAAGGTCATTTTGGATGGCATCATCGGATTCGCCATAGGTGACTTCCTATACGAGTATCGTATTATCAGCAACCCATATTCAAGTCTTAAGGATTATTTGACTGGTACGGGACTTCTGGGACAAACTGTATAGCCTAGAAGTCCAAAATGTATCCTAACCCAACCCCCAATCGTCACTGGCTAGCTACGGGCCTGTTTATGTAATTTTCAACTGAAGTCTGGTAAATTTGGAAAGAAAATGTTTTAAAAAATGATTTAGTCACAATTAAGTTTTTACGAAGCCTGCTATTCTGAAAACCGAATAAGAAAAATCACCGAAATTTGCTTGGACAATTTGATAGACGAATCTCGACGTATCTTGGAGAAACTAAACGCGTTGATACTGTTTACGGGTGATATGAGGTCACAGGAAGGGTATTAACCAATCAGAGTACTGTACTAGCTAGACCTCAACATGGAAATCGCCGAGGTTACCTAGTACTACTTTAGGCCAAAGGTCGGGGTCTAGCTAGTACTGTACTAGTAAGTCCCCAACTTAGACCAGCATTGAAATCGTTACGTTAGACCGAAGCTTAGTCCTGAGGTCGAGGTTTAGCTAGGCTGGGGCATATATTACGCCCGGTCGTGTTTGGGCCTCAACTGGAAATCCCCACCGTAAGAAATCCTGTGCGAACCAAACTACATCCCGATGAACGCAGCGGATCTGATTTTATACCTATAAAGAGGGCTGGGATTTTGTTCTCTGCCAAACCTGATCTTACTCCACTAAAGATCAAAGAGCTGTGTAGAGCATCCCTGTAACTGCTTTACAAAATAAATGTTATAAAATAAGTGAGTAGCGTAAATCTATGATCAGAATGTAGCTGCAGACATCGCTTCAATAATCGTGAGAGCAAGTAGGCTTGAAGCATTTGAAGTCAACACGATTTAGTAATAAATTCTGACGATGCTTAAAGTGGCTCTATCACCGATTGAAAGTAGGCAGAATCTGGCAACATCTAGCGCTATCCACGGCACTGTTCTGCAGAAAGGGTGTAACTCAAAATCTGCTGTTCTCACGAAAATACGTTTAAAGTTTGAGTCTGCTCACATCACTGTCAAATCGATGTCAAAAGTGTTTTTGAACGACTGAATGCGTTATCCTACAGGCTGAACTGTTCCCTGTAAATCATAGCATTAAAACATTAATTTAATGTACAATACTAAAGAAAAACACTTTTTACTTATAATTAATTTTACTTATATGGCATCAGAGGGAGTAATTTGAGCACTGTTATTCAAAAAGGATGTAACTCGAGTTACACCCTTTCTGCAGAACAGGGCCGTCCAATACTATACAGCACTTGCCTGCGCCAAGCGAAGGAATGCACAACGGCATTTCTTTTAACGAAACGAAGCAGCCACGACCTAGTTATTATTGATTGAAAATTTGGTACGTCCTCGTGCACCTGGGAGCAATCTGGGAAGGTTAACAATGACACTGACGCTAGAAGTCATCATGGTACTTTCAATCGCTTTATCAATCGGTGATAGTGCCACTTTAATCAAAATAAATGACGCAAACCCAGAGATGCAAACCGAGCGACCCGCTTGATTTGGGTCACCTACGTCTAATGAATTTTTCTTTTTTATTTTCCCAAAGCGGTACTTTTGCATACAATAATGAACAAACGAGCACACATGACTCAAATTCAAATCCTATTGCTTACAAACACCATGAAATATCAGATTAACTTAACTAATCGTTACACAAAAAAAAATATACATTGCTTAAATTTGTCGAATCACACTCGCTAAAAACGTTCATAAACCGATTTGCAGCATAGGTTAAAATTTCTTCAAGCCTAATTATTTAATTGATGTGAGCCAACCGACTCAACTCAGTTCGACACCCTACCTAGAAATAAGGGTACTGATAAGAAAAGATACAAAGAGGACAAAAATAAAATAAAAAATCTATACTGTTGAAAAAAAAAATACCTCCACTGTATAGCAACTGATCATAGGGAATGCTATGACGCTCCAGCGCTTTGCTGCGTGGGCCACGTGATTGATTCGGCACACCCATTTCCATGAGGATAAACAATAACGAATCGGCCATTGTTGTAATCGTGCTGATATCATGATCATAACAAGTGTTTACTTCTGCTTGCTCTGCATGTTTCTACGAGGCTAGGCTGCTTTGTTGATTACGTCACAATATGGCAGTGTTTTGTCCCTCGTTGTGTTTTGCATTGGGTCGAACAAGTGCCTTAAGCACTATAGTCGATAAGAGAAACTGGTGGGTCGATCCGATTGCTGACTATTCTGGGTGTGGGTATGAGACCGACACTGCTAGGACCGAGACGATATGGGAATTAAACGATAAAGTATCGACAAGTTTCGATGCCAAAAAAGTCTTCTGCATAGATGGGTTTAACGTTCAACGTAATTAATTATTATTAATTACTCAGTGGCTACATAAACTCATTTTCATAAGCTATTAACTCAACACTTATCTGAGTAACTCTCCCAGGCTAATTTAATTTTTATGTTTTGTTCATAAGGATAAATTAGGTTTATATTAATTACGTCTTCCATGGCGATAATCAACATGTGTCTTTAATCTTTTTGTTAATGACCAGTATGAGGGATGTGTTTTTCTTGTGTTAACAACTAACATGCAACTCTTGTAACAAGTTCATCCTTCCGTGATTGAAATATCTAATTTAAGGGACAATTTGACTTAATCTTCATCAGAAGTAATTTCAACAATTCGAGATATTACAGACCAGAAGTTCACAAGACCTATTGCTACGTTTCAACACAATACGACATAAAACACATCGCCATGAAACGAGACCAAAATATTAAGTAGAAATTCGGAGATAATGCCAATACAAGGAAAAGTCTCGTTTCGTCTCGCCCCTTCATATCTCGACCAAATCCCCAGGCAGAAAAAATCTGAATATGTCCAGGAAAGTAAAAATGAAATTTCAGGCCTGGAAATTTACTGGAAAATCTTGAAAAACGTTTTAAGTCCTGGAGTTCTCCTGGAAATTCCCTTAACAGAAAATATCTTATCTACTTTCTGTGTAGGTCATCATTTGTGCAATTTATGTTGAAACACAAAACGTAACCAGAACAATGTCATAACATGTTGTTCACTGGAACCAAAAGAAATGCATGTGTGTCTTCATTTTCTTTTGCTGGAACTTCAATCGCTACACCAAAACCTAATTGTAAGCGATTGCAGTGGCCGAGCTTTCTGTAGTTAGCATTGATGTTTAGTGGAACAAAATATCACTTACAGTTTGCCATAGAGTGGATAATATTGCAACAAACTTATCTTTTAACTATGTCATTATCTCCTTGTTTACTCGTTCAACAATCATAGTGCAATCTATGAAGAATTTGAAAAGTCTACTTTGCGTTGTCATTGCCATCCGATTTTTTTCTTTCAGATTTAAAACATGGACGAAATAGTGGGCATAGTTAAAATGGTGAATTAGATGCCTTTTGAAAATAATGTCCTGCCATTGCCCATCCTATATCTAACTCATTTTTCAGACCTCTTGTTCTTGTAGCTTTCCCAAGCGGTGGAAAGATGTGAACACTTCCCCTATACAGAAAATCGGTTCTCTTCATGAAGTTAAAAAATACCGATCTATCAGTCTCCTTCTACGCTTTCAAAAATCCTTGAACGTTTTATCCATGACGAACTTTTCCTTGACTGCAGCGACCGTCACATTTTAGTCACTCAACACAGTTTTTTCCTGAGCACTCTTGCAGCACTAACTTGCTAACTGGTACGTAAAATTCTATCACTTATCTTGTCGATGGCGGAGTTCCTTACAACATAATTTTCCTGGGTTTCAACAACGCATTTTATTCCATTTCTCAAGCCAAACTAATCCACAAACTTCATTTGATTAACCTTTCACCTCATTTGATTTTGTGGATACATTCTGATCTCTGTGCTCGTTACCAGCGAGTTTGTATGTGCACTCAGTCAGCAGCTGGGCCTTTCTTAAATCTGGGATTCCCCAAGGCTCTGTCCTTGGGCCTCTCTTGATTAACGTTTATATATCTGACCTTCCTAAAACTGTCTCTTCGAAATAGTTACACTGATGACTTTAAGCTATGCGTTCCAGCATGTCTCGCCTCTCAGCTGCACCAAGGTCTTGTCTGACTTAAATCTTGTCGTTCAGTGGTCTGTTGCTAATGCCCTCGAATTAAACCTTAACAGATGTGTTGCAATGCTGTTTGGTCGTAATAAACTACGCTGTTTTACCACATCAGTAGTAGAGCTATTGCCGTGAACACCTCCCACACAGATCTTGGAATTCTTGTTGACAATACCCTTAAATTCCACCACCATGTTGACCACCATTACCCCTAAAGTCATGAGGAAAGCTCACTTTATTCTCAAAACTTTTCCCATAGTTAGCCCCATCTTTTCTCAACTCGATTCAAAGGTTTCCTACGATAGACTTGGAGTATTACTCACAGACTGCCATACCTTGCTATGCCACATACCTTACTAATCCTGAGTCTTGCCAGCACCGTCTCACTATGTGGTGAAACCTATCTGACACTTGTCGTATCCGATCATTTCTACTCACTTAACCTAACAACAATTGAGAAAAGACTTAGCCATGGTGACCTCATCCTATTCTGTAAGGTCCTGAGCCACCTTCTTGACATCAAAGCTACTGATTTCTTCATTTCAAGAACCCTTAGAACTAGGGTTTATGACTACAAAATACTCAGAAATAATTCAAACTCTAATATTTAGCTTCGTTTTTTCTTCACTGAGAGTGCTGGTTTCCTTTGGTACTCTACCAGCCGAAGTTGTTCCTGACCTTCACTTAATTCTTTGAAAGCTTATCTAGGCTTTCTTTGATTCTTGTTCTTCTGCTGGGTCTGGTGGGTGAGAGGGTTGGGCAGCTTTGTTGCAGCCTCTGGCTCACGCCATCACTTCTCTTCTACGCCTATGCATAGAGTTTTTAAAATTAAGGAACACTGAGAAACACATGGATGATCTGCATGTGCTATGGTCCTGAGCAAACTAAGTAGCCACCATTTTTAATTTTAGGCTTTTACCATTTAATTTACCATTTAATTTTAACATTAAATCTAGGAAATGGGTTTCATAGATTATTTAATAATATGATAATCCATTAATGAAGAATAGTGTAGAGCATGAGCGTAATTTACTACCAATGGCCAGTGGGGTACCACTGTTGACGAGGTTTCGAATTGGGTCATATTTTTTTGAAACAGTGACACATTTTTCAGACCAATGACCCGGAGACCTAATGACTCGACATAATCTCATTACGCAACGTGACCCAGTAACCCAACTTGACCTGGTAATCCACAGTTTTCCTAGTTTAATTAAGGGACCCAATTACCCAGCAAATATCTTGATGGTTGAGACAATTCTTTATGTAAGTGGCACGATTAAAGGATAATGTAAGCAGTTTTATTTGCGCTGTGCATTGAAATTTGCAAGACAGAATATCACTCAACTTGCGAGGTAAAAAGATAAAACCTATTTGCTGTAAAACTGACAAGGACACTGGTTGTTCTTAATCACGTCATACTGACCAAGCTAAACCATCGAGCTTTGAATTTAAAGAAAACTATAACAGTCTTCCAAGTTTACAATTGTAACCAACAACAACTTAGTTACGTTTTACTTGGGTCAACGAGACAGTGGTTTATTAGGGGTTACCAAGTTATCTCTGGGTACGGGTAGATGACCCTGTGAAAGACCCTGGATGGTTGACGCAGTAACCCAAGTGACCGGGTAATTTTTTCCAACTCTGCTATGGGCAAGCTAACGAGATTTGCACAAATAACCTTTGTTAAAGGTAAATCACCAAGCCATTGTGCGCAGCACAAACAGTTCACTCATACTACAAGAAGAAAGAAGAATGGGCTGGACAGTCCGTAGGTTACAGATAACTAAGCAAACTTTAACCGTTGTTGAAGGCAAGCCAAAATTCCAATGCATTCTGCAAAAACAACCGTGTAAGTAAATGAGGCAAGTGAGCTTTTTTCAACAGAACAAAAATAAAACCACACCCCACAAAAAGCCAACCCACGTTAATTGCCCTCTACTTGCATTTTGGCTAAACTATAAATATTCCACACTGTTGGAAATCTTACGAAAGAGCAGTCATTTTTAAAAAATAAGGCAACTTTTTCGAATATGTCGTCACTGAGCAATTGATCTTTAGTACCCACTACCCAGCCATCCACCCACCAAAGTCCCTAAAATTAACTACTAGTGAAATAATGATCCATGTTATTTATGAAAGATGACTCAGCGAAGGTCACTGGGAGGGGGTACCACCAACAGACCACACGTTAAGAGAACAACAGTCGGAGTAAAAAGAAAAAGTTATAATGTTAGATTATTAAGGGAGCATAACAGTACTGAAAAGGGGGTCAATGTGCAGTGTTGTATTAAGACTATGGCAGAATTGTGAGACCATTTGAAATCATAGAAAACGCAGGTCTCTTCACAAAAGCAGATGGATCGCTAAATATGGTTGTCTCTTGAAGCTGTTGACGGAGGAAACATAAGCGGTTTCATTCGGCAAAGAATTCCTTCCACCCTAATCCATCTAACAGCAAAAACATTTTGCCTACATTTATTTTACATTAATGCCGGGCTGGTTTCAAGTAACAACACTCAACTCACGTAACAAAACTTAACTCGAAAAACGGCAAATGAACCTACAAAAGGTCGTGAAGGACTTAAATACCAAAGTTACGTCTGCCTTCTACCTGCTTAGCTCCAAAGAATCTAATCCTACGTTAACGAGATGTTGGTTGTATCACAAGTTAAGTGATCCCTGTGTGGATTTAATAAAATGTATCTGGACCGATGATGCATGGTCAATATCTCAATAAATGAAGGGACCAAACAGAGCTGGTGTATTCCAAACGGCGGCGTCCATGCACCTTACACGCTTCACAACTTTGTAAGTGGATCGCCCGAGTTAAAACATCATTGCAAAAAACCTGATCTACGTGTCATAGCCTGTACAACGTGGCCGCAAGGTAGAGATAATTTCAATCCGATGAAAACCAAATCACTAGGTCATTAACATTTCGCGCAATTGTTCATAATTATTGCCTTATGAGAATCCTGGATTTTGGTTTCCCATATGAAAAGTTTTACATTTAGCGTAGGAAATAGTTGACTCTCCGTCTTTAGCCGAACAGAAAACCTAATCAATTTCCGTCTGCTGCAATAGGCATTCGTGAATATTTACAATACGTGAATGAAGCTTAATTTTGAATAATGTTATGTTGTGTTAGTTACTGCTTATCGAAAATAGTCTGTGATACTACGTGAAGGTATTCGTTATTTTTGTTGGTAAGTCGGTAATTTTGTCGGTAAAGTTGGTAATTTTATTAGTAACGTAATTATCTCCCAGTGTATTTTTACTTACGAGGGATATGCGAACATTGGTAATCTAAGTAAAAATACTTACTAAAATTACAAGAAAATTCATTTCTGCACCTATTTACCGCATTTACACGCGTGGGAAAATAAATGTGAATTTAGATGATTAAGTTTGCGGAAAATAAGAATTCGACTCTCGTAGAGCAATCGTATTTCTACAAGAGTGAGATTGAGACGTTGAATGCACTCGGGTCAGGGAAGCATCTTCAAAGATTTGTACAATTTCTTCCAATACATTTGGATGACAAAGCGATGTAAACATATGAGGTACAAAATGCTGTAGATTCGTTTAAAACAGACAGTCCTACTTGCCAAGTCCACCACTTGACCAATGTAATAAATAAAGGATTCCTAGTGAATCCCACCACATTCATCTATGCATGAAACCTTATTGGCTGATGCCACCATTAAACGAAAAGGAAAAAAAAAAGCCGTTTGTTCGTACGAGTTTGAAACTTTTAGAGATAGCAAGCCAAAAAGGGGCACACAAATACAGCAATAGAAACAATCGACGTTTGGAAGTTTCTCGCACAGTAACGTCACATGTTTCTAAAGTGCCCGCGGCCTATCTTGCGTTCACCGTAGAATGAACACAGATAATCGATTGTGCATTTTTGGTAGCAGAGATATTCAAGATGGATAAAAAAAAAAACAATGACGACCGTCGATTAAAGTAGCCCCCTCCAGGAAGACGTAGCCGCTCATAAAATACTCGCAGGACTTAAGATACGCCGCGCACATAATAATGCGGTATTTTGTAGACCTTTTTTGGCTTGCTCTTTCACATCTATGCTGGTGCTTATATCTGTTTTCAAGCTTGAACTCTCTTTAATGAAAACTCCGTGGAAAATTAAATACAGATATTAACTCTTTACAAACCTCAACTTTAGAAAAACATCACTTGTAAATCCAGTCATTAAAACAATACACTGCTTTAACAAAGCAAAAAAATACGTTCTTGACTATATTTACTGGAAATCCGTAAGTAAAAGAAGCTGTGTGTGTCAACCTGAAAATTTACATTGCAGGTACTTGATCCTCCCTACTCTCTTAGCTCATAATTGTCGCGTGAGGGAGTAATTAAGCATGGCTTGTAACGCAGAAAAAACTGGAAACCGTGCCAATATACGACGAGGAGTAGATCACAGAGTTTTCAAAAAATTAATTGAACAAAAACCGGTTTCGCCGGTTAGAAAAAAAAACATTAGAACTCGTATCCCCCTATTCGCAACTGTGAAGGTACACAAATAAAAACGGACTTGAGTTCACTCAACGCAACGAACTATAATTTGAACTCGAATTCCACGGAACAAACAAGGACTTTCTGCACAGTGGTTATGTAAAAAAGGGAACGCAGTTTGTCTTTGAAATGTTTTCTGTTTGTGTGCGCATAATTTGTGTATTTTGTGTGTGTGTGTGTGTGAAATAGCCAACCATTTTGTTTGTTTTATTAGTGATGTACATTCGTGTTCATGGAGGCTCGTATGTCAGAATCCTTGTTCCCTGGAATTGGAGTTCAAATTACAGTTCGTTGCGTTCCGTTTTTATCCGTGTATCTACACAGCTGGAGATACGAACTCTAATGCTTTTTTCTAAATTAATTTGTTGGCTTTTTTCGCTTCTTTTTTATTGTACTTGGTACGGTCTGGTCTTTCATGTTTAATGCCCACTGTCTTCCCAATTTTGTTTGCGAAAAAACGGAACATTTGAAATGCGTTTATTTATGTTCAGGTTCCATCCAAGCATTGTCCCATGTTTATCATTAGATGGCAACACACTAGCGTGTGTCTAGATTTAGTGTGTGTCAGGTCGATGGGATTCTGGAACGTTGCAGACAGATGCAATAACATGGCAAACAATCGCGGAAACAATTCTCACTGGCTCCCCGAAGCCCGCATTGAAAAAGTAAATAAGTCACACAGTCATGTAGCAGCCTATGGTAAAGATTTGAGCAAATGCCAAGACTATCTTATTTTAGTTCTCCGTAACGATTTAAATGACAGAAACTCAATGTGAAACAACACTTAAGTACAAGTTCAAACAATTAAAGAACTTGTCGTCAAAAAGGAATGTCGTTTGTCCTTCCTGCTAAGTATCTTAACGTTGTCTCACTGCTTAGTCTACAACCAGAGTAACGATCATAAATGCAATTAGAATCAGGACCTTTGCAAAACGCACTTTATTTGGGGGGGGGGGGGGGTTTTGCCACCTGAACTTATGATTTTGCCATCTCGCCTTAAAATTACAGTGCTATAGCCAGGAAAATGTTTTAGAAGAGGTCCGGCAAACTCCAGCTGGGGCGGGGGGTGGGGGGGGGGGTCTGGGGAAGCAATGTAAAGTCCCACAGATTGGTCCGATGCTGAACACCTGATGTTATGCACTTTTTGCTACCTTAGTGCTATTTTCTAGTTTCCCCTCAGCAGCTTAGCAATACATTGCCAAGCAGATTTCGATGGTTTTTCTTAGTCGTTCGTGAAAGGTTTTGTACAAACGAAACTGTGACTAGATTGTTTAGATCACTTTCTTAGCAAATGTGCTGTACCTAAAATATCATTTTCCTAAAAGGCCATAGCCAGCCACTGACGATCAGGTGGGATAAGCGAAAGTTTAGCCTATTGAATGAAGAATATATTACTGCCATGATTGGTGAAAGGTGAAAAATAGTGCAATCTTTTGCTAAATTTTATCCCAGTCGACTCGAGGCATAATAATTGAGAAAAACTTCCAAAATTTTAAAGTTACAACTTGTTCCAGTTTCTGCCACAGGCAGGAAATATTTAAAAATGGAACGTCGAAAGATGAAAAAATGATGAACCCTTCTATGCAAATTTCTTCAAAACAATGTAATACTGGAGAAAAGCATCCACATTTCAACGCGGCATTCTCTATTTTCATTTCTTTTTCAAATAACGGATACTTGATAAAATTCTGAACAAGATAGATAAGATTTTATTCTCAAAGGGAGAAAAAGAACCAAATGGGCATAACTAGATACCACTAACACATAAAACAACAAAACAAGATATACATAAAACACTAAAAGCAACTACAAACGACATTAAAACATATAAAAATCTAGTGATATGTGGCTGAGAAGGTTATGGTATAAAAATTCCGCTCCATATATCATAACACAAAACCACAAGGGCATAAAACAGAACAATTATTTTAATTTTCTAGGATTAATTCCCCTCTTGGTCACCTACAACTACAACAAACAACGCAACACAATGAAAATGAGTCCTTAGAAAGACAATCCAGTACTTTAAGATAGCCACACTTACAAATAAAAATAATACACAGTAAAATCTCCAAAACATAACAGAGGCACACCCATCCAGTGAGCCACCATCTTGGATTAGTTGCTTGGTCGACCACTGACCTTTATATGCGGATCAGGTAACTAATCCAAGATGGTGGCTCACTGGATGGGTGTGTCTCTGTTATGTTTTGGAGATTTTATTGTGTATCAGTTTTATTTGTAAGTAGGGCTATCTTAAGGTGCAGGATTGTTTTTCTAAGGACTCATTTTCATTGTGCTGCGTTGTTTGTTGTAGGTGACCAAGAGGGGAATTAACCCTAGAAAATTAAAATAATTGTGCTGTTTTATGCCCTTGTGGTTTTGTGTTACGCTGTCAGGAATGGGATTTTTATACCCATGACGTTAAAACATTTCAATCGCAGAAAGAGAAAGAAAAAAATTGGTTTCTTTCCCTTCTCATTTTCTAAATTCATAGTAGCGGCAATGTGCGAAAAGAAATCAGGCTACTAGCAAATCAGACGGCCAACTCAATTGTTAGGTTTACCAGACGTTTCTACTTCAATTAAAATCATGGCAGTGGTGGGCTAACAGAAAGAGGACTACCAGCAAATCAAATGGCCAATTATGTAGATTTTTTCGTTAAGTTATCTTATCGCAACTTCAAATGACTACATCCTGGCAAAATTCCTTAATAAGTTTTGTTTCATATATATTTTGGTAAATTTTACGTTTTACGTAAGGTGCTTTTTTAAATCAATGTTCTGTCGGGCTAACGGAAGGGCTACTAGGAAATAATTCAGCCAACTCAACTTTTAGTTTTACTAAATGTGTCGATTTTCCTGAACTAATTGTAATCAGAACTGCAAACGACAAAAACTCTGTATGAATCCAATTTGGCTGTGTACATATTCAGTTTACGTTTTCTGTATTAACTAATTACCTTTTAAGTCATGGTGGTGATTGGTTTAAGGAGAGATTGCAGCACTATAGTTTGTTCCACATTATTTTTGCAGGAAACCGACTGTATGATGCCGCGTTTCCTTGCACTACGAGTGAAAAACGTATGGATATCACACTTGTAGACTCCGAACAGTTACTGGAAGAGTCTTGGGATATTAATGTGTTTTTTTGCAGTCGTAGTAGAAGCAAACGTGGCTTCATACAGTCAGTTTCATCCAAACATAATGTGGAACAAACTCTAGCAAACCAATCGGCCAAATTATTTTCCAGTTTTCTTAACTAAGCATGGAAAATGCTCGGCATGGCTCTGTAATGGCACAGGCTAAAGACCTCCGGCACACTCTCTTACCAACTAAAATTAATTTGCAGGTAATTTGCGGCAGTGTTATGCAAACTAAAATTTTTCTGCAGCGTTTGGGGGAAGAAAAGAGTACTGCACTTTAACTCTGTCTTCCAACTGACCGATTGATGATAATCGTTAGCTAGTATGCACCCCAACGGAAATTCCTTGTAAATTCATTTGAGTTTGCCAAATCGATCTTCTTTTTTTTTTTTGGGGGGGGAGCAAAATATATCTGCATCATAAAAATAAAATAATGCGTACTTACGAAGATTTGGAACTGTGGTCTCTCAGGAGCAGAATATATATGCGGTCATAAAAATAAAATAATGTATAGGCTACTTAAGAAAATTAG
>JAHWFP010216889.1:6741-26323 GCA_023313725.1 Lithobius niger | reverse complement strand
TAATGTATAGGCTACTTAAGAAAATTAGGAATTGTGGTCTCTCAGGATCAGAATATAGCCTATCTGCAGTCATAAAAAATAATGCATACTTGAAAAAGATGTGGCTCTCAGTTTGAAGATGTTCTGTCGAAAAAGCGTGTAGACGAAAGAATACATGGTACATAGTATTTAATGATTTTATTATTACAGAAATAATGAGGTTTTCTTTTTCTTCAAATTTACAAAATATTTCATCAGTATACATCCAACCATTTACAGTACCCAATGCACTTCGTGTGTTGTTGAATAAGAAGATAAGGTTTGTGTTGCAACAACGAATAACTAACTGATCGGAATCTTTATCGCTGCACTTCACACAATGATGTTAATGTTTCTCAACACATTTTCGTACTTTGCAATGCGGCCGAAAATCCTGCAAGAAAAAAAAATAACATTAGTAAAATTCACACATTGACTGTTTAAACTTTTCGCCAAACAATACGGAAACGCTCCAACCCCTAAAATCACAATAACTTGTAAGTTTCGTAGTTTGCATCTAACTGCATTGACAAATGCAAACTTTGCATTTGACGCAATGTGAAGCTGTCAGATCTAACTGAGGTCTAACTCACACTAGTCTCTCCAGTTGATTATGCTCTGAACAGACAGGTAATGGTTTAAGAACTTTCAGAAAAATTATGTTTCTCAAACCATTGCCTGTCTGTTCAGAGCATAATCAACTGGAGAGACGAGTGTATGTATGTCAGGCTAGGAAAGTCTGAAGAAACAGTGCCTTTTTCGGTGGCCAGAGGCAGTTTGATTCACAATCCAGAAGTTAGGTGTGTTGTTTGTCTGTAAAAGAGACCAAACTTAGTTGAGAGCAAATGCTACCAAGAGTTTGAATTCCCCAGATTTGAGCTCTAGGGCCATAGAAGGAACAGTTTTGCAACAAATCCCAAACGTAAGAATTCTAATCCCTTAATTGCATTATTTAAGGTATGACCTTTGTAGAGGAAAAACCCCTTTTTTTTTTTGGCACTTAACGCAAGTATAGTAGGCCTAATAACAACTTAAAAATTATTAGATGGCACCGTTTCTAAGGGCACGTTTAAGCAACCACTCGCTTTTGTATTCTCAGCTAGAAGCTAGAAATCACCTCAAATTGCAACATGGCGGCAGTTTTATGTCTTCCACCTCGCAACAAAAACAGCAAATAACGTAAATTCAGAAGCGTTTGGGAAAATTGTTTCGTCGTGAGGAATTCTTTATATTATTGGCACGGATTATAAGACTGCAAGTATTTACTCAAACGATGTCGGATTTAGCTAATCCATTTAGCGTTGTTACCATGGCAATGTCACCTTTTAGGCGGGTGAATATACGATTTTACCTAGAAGTAATTAGTGCAAAGATGAAACCAACGGCATTCGCTCTTGAAAACTGTCATAAATAACATATCAAAAGTCTACCAAAATATTTTTGGTGGAAAGCCGCCATTTTTTCAAAATGGCTCCCAAATTAGACACTTTCACTGTTATTTTTTGAAATACTGAATTCCCTTTCACAGTTAGCAAAATTACATCCATAACTTTATTGGTCCTCTTGAAATTTCCTTTCCAATGATACCAAACATAACCGGAAAAAACTACCGGAAGTGGTACTAATGTGTCAGTGAAAAGACACCATTTTTTTCAAAATGGCGTCTGAATATGACATTTTGAATTCCCTTTAACAATTAGCGAAATTATATCCCCTACCTTCATTGTTTCTCTTCAAATTTCTTTTCCAATGATACTAAACATAACCGGAAGTAACTACCGGAAGTGGTACTAATATTATTAAATTTGTTTCAGGTGGAAGCACAAAACATGCCAGCTATGGATCCAGTATGTAGATATGGTAGACCTGTTATTGCTTTTCTTGGAAGCAGAGAGCACAGGGAATTGGAAGCTCCATCTACATTGCGTCAAAAGTATGCTCCCATACTTTGCTGCAGCTGGACATAACATGTACGCGAAATCTGGATACCTATACCTTCAGAAAATGCAGACATTAGCCTCTGATCACCCTGATGTCTACGATTTATTCCTCAAAGGACTACATGTTCTAAGGAGAAGCAATAGATTCTGGGCTGGTCTGCCAGCCGATCTGGTTATCGAACAAGTTTTGATGCGAGGCTTGAAAACTAGTGGTGGCTTAACAAGGGGGCGTGGAATGCAGGAATATCAGCGAACAGTGTGCAATGCCAAAATGTGCAGAAGTTAACAGTGAAATGCAGGAACTGGCATCTTTGTCATACGTTACATGTGAACAGCATAAAGACAACACAATATTGCGACTTAAAAGGGACGATCACGATGCAAGAAAGATGTTTTCTTTTTTTAAGGATAAAAACCCTTATTCTGATGAAAAAGAACTGAGAAATGTTGCAACAGGTGTAGTAGCAACACCGAACGTCAATGTTTATTGTGCGAAAGAAGTAGGCTTGAATATTATTTAGTCAATGTCTGGGGTGAAGGTCAAATATCATATCTTCAAATGGAAAGCTGAAGTGGTTACTATGGCTCATAAATCATCAGTGACGGTGGATGGCGATACCATACAAATAGACCCACAACTTCTTTACCAAAGGCTTGTTTATGCAGTGACTAGAGATGAGGATATTCAAGAAACGATGTTCCAGTATGAACCATGTAGTTATCCTTCAGTCCTTTTTGACGTGAATGGATTAATGTTACAAACATATAAACCAGCGTTAGCAGACGAATTGCGGAAACTAGGATCGTTTGAAGAAACTGAACCAATAGTGAATGTTCATTATGTAATTGACGGTGGTGTCTTATTGCAACGTATTAGATGGCCGCACAAAGCTACTTTTGATGACATATGTCAAAGTTACTTAAAATATGTCAACAGAAGTTACGGAAAACCGACAATAGTATTTGATGATTACCCCACCGGTCCATCAACAAAAGATGTTACCCATTCCAGACGATCCAAGGGAATGACTGGAAACTGTTTTATTTGCAGGAAATATGATCCACCAGGTAAAAAAAGGTGATATTATTTCTAAGCAACCTACAAAATAAGCAGCGATTTATTACTTTCCTTTCCGTTAAATTACAGTCTGGTGGGCGTTTGACTGTTCTTGCTGAGGAAAATGCAGATGTATTGATCGTGACAACAGCTGTTGAAAGATCTAGAACAATGTAAACAGTAGTTATTGGTGAGGATACGGATTTGTTAGTGTTGCTTTGCTTCCATGCAAACATGAACAATTTTGATATCATATTTAAGTCAGAACCAAAAGGTAATGCATTGAAGAACTCAACAATATGGAATATCAAAGATTCATGTACTTGGTGTGCACTGCTGCAAATACATTCTTTTTTCACACAGAATTTTAGGTTGTGACATACATCCCACCTGTTTGGTATCGGAAAAGGACAGGCTGTAAAGAAGCTTTTAAACAGCCCCCATTTCAGACGCTGTGCTGAGCTAAAGGGTTAAAGGGTTAAAGGGTTTAACGAGCGTTAACCACTCCTGGTCATCCGCCCGAAGCCCTAAGGCGCTGTGCTGAGCTTTTCTAAAACCCAACAATGAAAAGAAAGACATAGTAGTTGCTGGTGAAAAAGCACTAGTGGATATCTATGGCGGCACCGAAAGTGAAACGTTGGATAAGCTAAGGAAGAAAATATTTTGCCAGAGGACTGCGGAGTCCATTACATTTGTTCAAGTCAGAAAACTCCCACCAACATCGGCATCAGCTGTTTACCATAGTCTCAGAGTGTATTATCAAGTGCAAAAATGGACGGGAACAGAAAACCTGAATCCCACAGACTGGGGTTGGCGCTTGACTGCTGATGGTACTGTACCTACGCTCCCTATCAAACAGACATGCCTCCAGCACCAAATTCTCTGATGTAGCTGATTCGTTGCAAATGCCAAACCGGTTGTGGAAATAGTAAATGTGGATGCCGAAAGAAAGGACTGAAGTGTTCCGTAGCATGTTCGGAATGCAAAGGTTCCCGCCTCAATAGTGAACGACACAGCAGATACATTCAGTAACCATGAAGATAATATGTAATATCTGAATTGCTTTGCTGCCTGAAAACACTCTTAATGTGAACCTAATCAGAAATATATTGTATTTTCAAATTAAATGTTTTCACTTACTTATGTTAGTAGTGCAAAATTTATTATTTCTATTACGGGATATAATATGCATTAATCATGATTCATTAGTAGCACTTCCAGTAGTTACTTCCGGTTGTGTTTGGTATCGTAAAAAGGGAAGTTTCAAGAATAACAATAAAGGTAGGGGATCTACTTTCACTAACTATGAAAGTGAATTCAAAGTGTCATATTCAGACGCTATTTTAAAAAAATGGCGTCTTTTCCTTAACTCATTAGTACCACTTCCGGTAGTTACTTCCGGTTATGTTTGGTATCATTGGAAAGGAAATTTCAAGAGGAACAATAAAGTTATGGATGTAATTTTGCTAACTGTGAAAGGGAATTCAGTATTTCAAAAAATAGCAGTGAAAGTGTCGAATTTGGGCGCCATTTTGAAAAAATGGCGGCTTTCCACCAAAAATATTTTGGTAGACTTTTGATATGGTATTTATGACAGTTTTCAAGAGCGAATGCCATTGGTTTCATCTTTGTACTAATTACTTCTAGGTTTGGCCATTTTTTGCGCTATATTGAGGCGCCTATTTGCCATCGCGATTGAGTTCTAGCTGCGAGAATGCAAGGGCGAGTCGCTGCATAAACGCGCCCTAACCTAGACCGACGGACCTACACTAGTCTCTCCAGTTGATTATGCTGTAAACAGACAGGCAATGATTTGAAAAACGAAGTTTTTGAAGGTTCTCAGACAATTTCTTGCCTGGTCTCAGACAATTTCGTGCATAATCAACTGGCGAGGCTAGTTTAAGTTAGATCCCAGTTGGAACTGACAGCATCAAATAGTTTCACACGCAAAGTTTACATTTAACCCCTGGGCTCCAACCTAAGTGTGTAGAATGGAATTAAAAAAAATTTACTTAGGTCTGTTGCCAGATTCGACCTCGCGTTTTCTTGGGTCACAGTCTGAGCATTCAGCTATGCTTTGCTGGCAGTTATTAGGCTCGCAGGGAACTCTCACAAAGCTTGTGTTCCACGTTTGGAATTGACTTTTTCTTCATGTTCCTACTATGTACGTTTCGTTGTTGTCTTACTTTAATTTTTTATTATCGAAGGACCGTTAAACTGACCGTTAAAAAATTAATGCTTTTCTCATATTTTAGTGTAAAAAAAGAGACAGAAGCTCTTAACCAAGGATTTCTGGGTTATAATAATACCACTTTATCACATACGAGCATGGAGAAAAAGGTATGGAAAGGGTCACGGTTGAGACCACTAACATCCATCTTGAATTATTTTTTAACATGAAATCGGGAAAAGAGGAAAATCAAAGCAGATGCTGCTTCTTGTCAAACATCGATCAAAAAATAAAAAATAAAACATAAAACATGAAATGAGAAGAATAAAAAGTCAATGCAGCCGCTGCTTCTTGTCAAATACTGAGAAAGAAAGAAAACCCATGCATGCAACATGAAAAAAAAAACTAATTTATAAATACACACAATGAAATACCTAGACCATTATTTACCTTCACGCTGGGAAATCCAGCAGTAAAATATTGGCACAGTGGCGCCAAATAAAATTCGTTGTATATTTTAGTACTTACCTATAACTCACATTTGCCAATATCTACTAAACTATCGTTAGTTATAAAGGGTTTCCACCAAAATAATGAAATGATTTCCCTGAGTTATCCAGGTTTCCAGAATAGTTGGGGTCAGGTTACCGAAATTTTAGGAAAGACATATTCCCCCACATTTTACCAGTTTTATTTGTTTTTAGGGCTCACTAACTGTGACAAGAGTGGCCCGATTAAAACGAACTTTTTAGGTGTCAACACAGAAGTACACGAATGGATAAATTTTATTTTACCAATAGTCTTAATAAAATTTGTTTAATGCCCTTAGGACTAGACCTAAAAGTATTGCTTTGTTTTTTCCTTGAGTTTTCCAGTTTTTTTTTCGGGGGGGGGGGGCCCGGCCAATCGGACAATTCCCTAAATTTTCCCTGAGTTTCCGATGTAGGTTAAATTCCCAAAGGTTTCAAGGTTTTCCAGGCACGTTGGTGGGAACCCTGTTATATATACGAAGTAATTTTTCACTACAGCACAGAGTGATGAAAAAATCACAAGTGGAAGCCCTAGCGCCCTCTAGCTACGGTTGGCCAAAGTAACAATGATGTTTCTAGTATGCTTGTAGTATGTCCTTCTGTCCTAACTCTTCTAAACTTAGCCAAACCTTGCTACAAATAATTCGTAGAATCGTAGAATAGATTCATAGAATTAATACAGTTTTCATATGAATCGGATTATGGCTACTTAAAAGTTATCCTAAAAATAAACTTACAACATAGAACCAAAAGCTGCTTCTCGTGCTTCGTTCGGCACATCACTAAATAAAGACTTTCGAGACGTGCAGTGTGAAGTCGTGGTTGAAGGGTAGTGGGTGAAAGCCTTAAGTAGTACCAACCATACATACCAATAATCTATGACCCGAAATGACCCAACATCCATGATAGATGCAAATGTCATAAATTTACAAAGCGTAATGCTTTCTTCAATAACTCATAATCTAAAGTGATTTTTTTGAGTGAATGAGTGAGAGAGTCAGAAAGTGTGCGTGCCTGCGTTGTCTCTCTAATGTGTATTTTAATACGGTACCAAAAAGCTGTGATATTCTAAATTTTAATATATAAAGAAACAAAAACGTAAAAGCTTGTCGGTGAAGCCCCTTGTTGTCGGCTGAGGGGGAGGTGGTATTGAGGTTTAGCGACAACCTCAATCACAGTGCAGTCGTCCGGGTGTAGGCGGAGTGCAGGATATTGGTGGCGTGCGATATTGGCTGATTTGAAGGCCAGTCAGATTGGTTTGCAGCGCTCGGTTGTCATTATGGTGCTATTTTAAAAATTTGTTAGATTGCCTTGGTTTGTGTAGTGCACTGCAATTTGTTGTTGATGTCGTATTGGGCTGATGTGCTGAAGTGGTTTTGGATTTTCCGATGTAAGTTGGCGCCAAAATTTTGACACATGGTATTGTACACGGCGTTGAATAGGTGAAGAAGTGTAAGTGAATGATTTGTGGATGTAAACTGCAATGAATGAAGCAAGAATGCAATTTTCTCAAACTCATGTTGGAGGTAAACATCTCGAGAAGCAATTCATCCATCTTCGTCCAGAGCAAGCACTTTTTCAAACATGATGATGAATAGTGTATATGACCGGTGCAGTTGATGAGCCGACTAATTGCTGATTGGTAACTGATGGGAAGAACAGGCAGGAAGTACAGTTGGAAGTAGGTCAATAAACTTGTTGTTACACCCCCTCCCCTTGTGGCCTTGCTTATCAACTGTGGCTATTCAAGTTATGTTTACCTGCAACGTGTGAGTGAAAATATAAATATCACACTTCATTAGGCCCAACTATTCCCACCGACATACATGTACTTGTGTTTTTACTGAAGTAGACCTTTGTGGCCTTGTTCGTGGAGTTTACAGCGGAGTTGAATTGAAGCTAAGTTGTTTGTTTTCATTGTTTTGGGTTTGACTGCCGGCATTTCGGATGGTTTGTATATAGCCTGATTGATGAAATGTTTGGGTTTTAGTTTTTGTTGTATTTTTTTTTTTTTTTTGATTTTGCTAATTTCATGAATGAGTGCATAACTGAGTGCACCCTGCAGTTATTTATTTTTTCCCCGATAATACAATGTCTACAGGCACTCCACGGTTCGACGGTTCTGGCTAGTCCGAGGGTTCGAGTCCCAGTCAGAATTAGTCTTTTTTCAGAAAAAAATAAATAAAAATGCTGGAGCTTGGATTTTGGTTCTGGATTAAGTACAAATGTGAGTAGATGACTTTTCTTTTTTTTAATGTGATTATTAACAATAACGAAAATGTAATCGTAAATGCATACTATGATATGGTCACCTGATTCCGAAATTTACCTTGTGATTAATTGTTGATATGCTGGTTATGGTAGTGGCATCCCTACTGGTTTATCTGGATAGGGCAACATTCCCGGTGTGTGCGATCCCATCATTGGTGTTTGTAGATTTGGTGTTGCTGTGGATGACTGAAAACAAAAGGTAATCCGAATCCATAAGTATTTTTATTATCGACAGCAAACGACATTACTGTTGTAACAATGTGTATTTCCCAACTTCAAGCACTACTTTGACCACTAAAGAGTACAGCTACACTAAGTTAGGTAAAAGTATGTAGTAGGCTAATGCAACAACTGACTACTAAGATGAGATAAATAAATAATAAATAAATAAAGTAATTTGTTGCTGGAGCAACAGAACTGGCAAGGACCCAGGAGGTCGCTGATTGCCAGCCTAAAAGGGGAAAGCGTTGATTATATGCTGGTAAAAGGTCGGAGGATTTTTCAAAAGCAGAAATTAAAAGCAAATGAATGAGATAAAAATAAAACAAGGGTTAAGGTTATTTCGTTACTAAAGGCAACCAGTCGTCATTCACAAGGCAACACTGCATACAGCTTGACAATCAATAAATAAATCAGAAAAAAAAAACTGATAATGACAAACTCAATAGAAGTCAGTCCCCAAATGGAACAAATTACAACTACCACCAAAATTTCCTTCTATAATTTAGAAATGTGAAAGTTTGTTTGGAACAATAACTCAACAAAAAGACCTTGGCCAGAAGAAATACTTTTTTTCCAATCTACTTGATTTGCCATTATGCTCTTCCCTGAAGACAACCTGTTTTTGTCGTACCCACGGAACAAAAAGGATTCTAGCAAAATTAATTGTGTTTTAACAGAAAAATTTCTGAAGTGGTATAACCATGAGCGAGCTATACATGAACTATTTCAGTAACTACACGACACTAAACAATACAAGAACGGTATGTATTCCTCGAAAACAGCAGCCATGCACTGTGCAGTTGGAAGCTACTCTACAATAATTAATATAATAACAGTATGTTTTCCTTAAGACAATCTTGTAACTGTAGGTTGCAGTAAGATGCAGCAAAACGAAAAATAATATAAGAACAGTGTCATCTCTCTCACCAAACACAAGAAATGAAGAAGAAACACAGCAAGTAACATGCAGTTTCCCAGTTTTAAACCAGACGTTCTTCCTTAGTAATATTGCTGTCAAGACAATTAAGTGTTCTATATCACGGCCTGACCTTGTCCTTGATCTTGTCTCGAATTGAAAATGGTAGGAAATTACAGTTTTCTTTTTTTCTTATTCACATGCATGGCAAGAAAACAAACATCACCCGAGTTTGACAGTAACTAAATTTTACATTAAATTAAAATTAAGTTCATTAAACCTTTATTTAAAATTTATTTATTTTAACTCGAACTAAAATTCAAAGCACTTGACTGTAGCCATGCAACCCAAATTGTTGAGGATGAACACAAATTAAACTTTTTGTGACTTTCTTTTATCACGTTTCCTACAGCTGGAAAAATTGAATTGCTTTTTTTCTCTGATGAGCTAGATGAAGAAATTTCAAGTTGCAAATATATCCACTGCACCGAGCCATTTAAAACCTTAGTTGCCAGTGAAGAGCAGCCTCTTAATTGAGTTCTAAGTTGCCTACTAGCTTCGAAAATTGTAATAAAACAAGCGGCTAGAGCGACTACCTAGTTGCATCCGGTCTTCTGTACAGTTCTGCCACTACCAATGGTAAGGTGCACACCTCTATCACGCATTGCAACAGCTATCTCTATTATGTAATCCAAAAGCAGTAACCATCAGAACTGCCGGTTAAAAATGTGTTAGCTTTTAAGCTCATTTCAGATTTTAGGCGTATTTGTCAACTTTTAGGCTTAATTCTTACCTCGAGCTTTAATTTCGTTAAGTAGCAGCTAACGGAGATTTGATTTGTATAGTACGCCTATTCATTTTCGCAACATGGCGCGCCTTCGGGCACGCAGTTGCAGTGTTAAACGTAACGCGCAACGTAGCCTATATAGATCAGTGGTAGCAGGGAAGTGACGGGAGATACGCTGTTGATGAAGCCAGGAGCTACTCGTAGCAACTTGACGTTGCCGTGGTAACGTGGTTTTAGGCTTAATTCTTCTTTTTTAGGCCTAATTTTTTTTAATACAGTTTTAATTTCGTAAGTAGTAGATAGGCCTAATAGAGAATCTGGTTCGATGGTAAGCCCATTCATTCATGCAACAATGTGACGAGACTATTTTAAACGAAGCTAAAAAGCTTTTGTTTTTGCGGCTGCAGCGTTATCCTTAGGATATCAATTCGACGATTAAATGTTAATATTTAATTTAATTAGGTCGAAGAAGTCTATTAGCTATAAGGAAGTAACGATGTTTTAATTTGTCATGTTATTTAACAAACTTTTGACACAAAATAGAACGTTGTAAACAGTGGTCGTCAATTTCTAGTACCGTTGTGAAGTTGAAAAAAGCGACGAACGGATGGACGGAAAAAGTCGTTGCAATAGTCTTCTCAGCCGGTACGGCTGTACAGAAGACTAAAACTGAAGTGAACACTATTACCACTATCTTAAACTCAAGGAAACATTGAGAGCTGTTGCAAGAGATGAAGCATCAGACTCATGCATCGGGTCTTTGAGGCGGCTCTTCCAGTCAATCCTCTGACTAAAGATGGCGTACCTGCAGTTTTTTCTTTGCAAAGATTATCGGCTATAATACCCGAAGTACTTCTATAAAATCAATAATTTGTGTGTTTTAGCACTTTCCAGATATAATTTCCTTAGACCGAATGATGAGAGAAATTAGTTGAAAAGGAGTGCTGAAACGCACAAATTACACATTTTATAGATGGACGAGTGAGATTCGGTTTGAGAATTGTTCTTTCCTTTCCGCACAACGATTCTCCAAAGTAATTTCGTGTGACAGTTTCAATTTCGATTTACGATTTACGATTTCGATTTTCAATTTACGAAGTAATTTTGTTTAACGTCGTTTAGTTGTATGATGTTTATGATGTTGACCTCTATTTGGCGTAGCGATACTAGCCCCCATCATATTTTGTCACCCAACCTGTAATTTCGTTTGCTTCGGTGCAGGTGTTTCGTATTAGACCTAAACAACATTTTACTGTCGCTGATACACCACGTTAAACGAACCTTGACCGAAAAGCATCTTCGTGTTTCCATGAAAGTCCGACTATTCACGAAAGTGACTTCATTGCCCTAATATTGGCATAACTACTCCGAACGCTGCCGAGAAGCAGTTTCGTGTTTCCGTAAAAGTCCGAAGTTTAACGAAGGTGACGTCATTTTCCTATTATGGGCATAATAAGAGTGAAAGCTATATGAGCGTCCTTTAAGTTAAATATACTGTATAGATCTGTGGTTTGTTTCTCAGTGACCATTCAAAAACGAGTAAAGCTTCGATCTGTATATTACTGAAGCAGAAAACTCTGGTGTTGTCTTTTCACTGTGATCTTTTCAATGTAAATCGGCATGGTGCTTTTGTTGTGGAAAAAACAAAAATTCTGTATGAAACATACCACAACTGGTTGGGATTTTCGCCGCACAAAGAGTTCCCAGTAGGATAAAAGAAGGTAAGAGGTCACTCGACTTTAAGAATAATCATGTATTAACGGATCGTTTTTAACTAAAACTGCTTGTTAATGCCGTTGATAATGCCAGCATGATGGGGGGAGGGGATTGATGTGTAATGGCCCGTCAACTGCTAGGTGATTAGCGTCAATATCAGTCACAGTGCAGTGCTTCGGGTTGCCACTGTGCTACACATTACAAAGATGTTAAAGAAACACCTAACTACATATTATGATACATCTGCACCTCCTACAAAAATTGAAAAAAATAAAAACACGGACGGGAATACAGTGTCATCGCTCAACTGACACGCTAATCCCGTGGATAATGGAAATGGCGGTGAACAGCATCAAGATGATGATATGTCACAAGCACATGATGGATCGAAAGTGGCCCGTGACAATAATGGGATTCAGGAAGAAACTCTCCGCTCAAAAGGAAACAATGTGTTAGGTTGGTGTCACAGCTGTGTCAACGTGTTCATTCCCAGCTATCCCCACATGGCCCTGGATCTAGTGGAAAACTACAATCTTACACTGGCCAGGCAAGTAAGATAAAAAAATTTGGACTTACTCTGTCAAGAGTTTCCGAGGGTTGTAGAATGCCAGAGACTCCAGGGTAATCATGCAATCACTGAAGATGATAAAATGTGTACCCTGAAGGCCAAGGATCCCTTTAACAGCCAAGACCAAGTGCCAAAAGCTCTGCCAAAAACACAGAATAGCTGGTGGTAGGTGATGGGACAGTCACAAGCACAAGGACACCCACAAGCACATGCTATGCCAACTTCTAACTTCGACCCATGAGTGAATAGTCGCTAATATCGACATATTGATCACACAGCTGCTGGAACTTCCGCAAGAACCTTGCAAGTGGTGTAGAACGTTTCTGGAGTACTGCCAGATAAAACGTAAAAATTGCTCTTGGGACATGCCAAGGGGCCACTGCCATCTCCCCAAGCTTCAAGATGTGAGGCATTTGAAAGGCCATCTCCCAACAGAACTATTGGACTGTTGTTAACGTATACTCATGCTGTACAACTCGTGCATACTGGCATGCTGATCCCGTTTCTGAAAGACCAAAGTGTGAACTCATGTTTGACGAAGGTGGCATAATTGGGTTAGACTTGCTATCCGATTAGTTTAGGATGTTGCTCCAGAATGTAAATGTGAAAATGTGAGCAGGTTGAGGACTTTGATGCTTCAGATGCCAACGTGGCAGTTTCTGATGAGTACTACTGGGAAGTTCTGTGCAGTTACCATTAAGCCATTCACCGTCTTGCTACAACTTCCCTCTGCACTAAATTGTAGCAGGTAGTGTTAGATTTCATGTACGTAACTGCCAATAAATTACAGTTACAATGAATTGCCACGTACCCAATTAACTACCCATCTGCCATTATGTTTTTTTAAATGCAGATTTAAAATGGTACAGCTGAA
This sequence comes from Lithobius niger, assembly GCA_023313725.1. NCBI lineage: Eukaryota > Metazoa > Arthropoda > Chilopoda > Lithobiomorpha > Lithobiidae > Lithobius > Lithobius niger. Next base: position 13,254 of record JAHWFP010216889.1, on the reverse strand, counting down.
ATAATAATATGTTTTAGCTACCTCATTTTAAATCTGCAATTTAGGAAACATGATGCAATGTAGTAAAAAAAACATTCAGCAACTCATGAACACAAAGAGCAATATTTTAAACAATTTGTTTTTATAAAACCAATAAAGCAGGAAAAACAAATCGAATCATTACAACAATATTTCAATCAGCACTCTTAAATTTATTGGACCGAGTTCAGTGTAAATGGAGGTGTGTTATGTTAACAATGGAGCATCAGTGTTCAATAAGACGTTTACGGTACTAAAAAAATTTTTACCGCCAAAAATTCAGTGGGTATCGAAAGACCACCTAATGTTAATCCACCAAATGATCTGGGAATAAGCTATGAAGCAAACCACCATTTGCCTAATTTGTCAGAGCTTATCAGATTTTAATAATTTGTCAACCACCCAGTACCGCAGCTGTAAATTCTGGAGCCCCCCTGCGGGAAAAAATCTGGGGCCCCTGTTATTGTGGGGTGAATTCAGAAATTTTCGGTGCGATATCGGTACCACATATTTGTTGTAGGCTACATTACTACCATTTCATGAATTATGCAATGAAAATTTAACCATTTTTGCCCAGTATTTCAATTTTGTGTTATTTCCGTGGGAGAGGGTACAGTAAAGGTAAATTTTTGCTTGGCCTTGCAAAACACGCACACACACATTTTAAATCAAAAGACTCTAAATGTATAAGTTGCAAATTTGAATTGCAAACTGCATGAAATGCAAAAACGAAAACAAACAAAAAACAGCACTCCACAACTACATGGTTTTAGTTAGCCGACCATCCATGTGTAGCGTTTCGACAGAAATGAAAAACCTCCGTTAGGTAGAAGTTGTCCGATGCGATTGGCTCAAAGTTGTTAATCATTGTTCAATACAAACAATAAGTTCCTTATTTTCTTTTCTTTTATTCTTCGTGTTGCTAGTTACGGTACGTAGGAACTAAGGACACGAATTGTTATTTTTTTTCAGTTTTGCTAGCCAGCTCATCATGACATAACGCTGCGATGACTCGAAAGAGGGACCAGCTAGCGCCGTAGTCAGCTTGGTTGACCGGCATAATGAAAGAGTCAACCGCTTCGTTTTGTAGGGAACAGAATGGGGTGGGACAATTTGTTTTTAATTCGTACTACTAAAATTACTACAGGCAAATGAATGACTATATGTAGGTTTTGAGTGGGTCAGGCAAGTTGCATGTTTGATTCGGGCTAACAGCTTGTGCGTCTAACCATTTAGAAAATGGTAATTAAAAACTGAAATTTTTTTCTGCAAGCTCAGAAATCTGGGGCCCCAATTTGAGCGAGGCCCCCCCGCCTTGCGGCGGCTGCGGGGGCTACACCTACGGCCCTGCCACCACCTGTTGCCCCTAAGAATATTTTTCAGTTTCTTACCGATTGTACTATTATTGTGGAAGTTGAAGATGATCTTAGATTTTGATTTGCACTACTTCACGTATGCACCTTAGTTATTTACCTTTAAATTTAGGGTCATGTTAACAGAGATGTATGTTAATATTACCTTGATATAATTCGATAACCCTACACTAATATATGGTACTTAATGTAGGATTAATTGTTTAGGATAGTTTAACACTGATAGGAAAATAGGTGGGGCACTCAATCATGATTTTTTGTGGGCTAGTTGTTATTGTAATGCAGTCGTCTTATTTTTTATCTTAAAAAGTTGCATCATCGTTGAAAGTTGTTGAAGCGTTTTTGTAGTAGTCACAACAAACTTTGTTCCCACGATCATTATTCTAAAACAACGTATAGCTAACGATATGTCCACTGACCTGCTTTGAATCCTTTCCAGGAACGTAAAATATTGACCTTGGACATTGGAGGGTTGTATGGTCCATGGCTCCACATTTCCCACAACCAGAAATAGTATGAAGAGGGCCACTAGCTGCATTCTACAATATCGTAAAAAAAATTGGTTTCAAAGATGCCTTATTTAGGTAATTGGGGGCCCTAGGTCACATGTCGAAAACCTAGATTTCATCTCAGTGGGGATCCTATTTCACATGTTTGTTGGGACCCTAGATCGAATGTTTGTGTGAACATTACATCACATGTCTGTCGGCACCGTCTGCCATATGTGTGTTGGGATCCTTGATCACATGTCTGTGGGGTTCCTGGATCACACATCTATTGGCAGCTTAGATCATATGTCTGTTGGGAGCTTAGATCACATGTCTGTTGAGAGCTTAGATCACATGTCTATTGGGATTCTCACATGTCTGTTGGTACTCTTAGTTTATTGGATCAAGTTCACTTTAGTAATCAGGGTGCATTAGTGTTAATAATGCAGCATCATTGTACAATACGACGATTACAACAACTTTTTTTTTACTAGCAAAGACTCAGTGGGTATCAGACTGCAGCCTGGTGTTAATCCAACCACTGATCTGGAAATTGACCCTGTAGTAAACCACCTTTTGCCTAATTTTTAAGGGCCAATCAGACTTTAATAAAATACACAGATACATAGTGTGTCTCAGAAGTCCCATGCCAGGTGAAATACAACATTAAGGTTAGAAGACGGGTGGTTGATAATAACATGCTCATATAGGTAATCACCTATGACGAATTCGGTGACGGTATCGAAAATAACCTTTGAGTTTGTATTCAAGGTCATCCAATTTCTATCTCCTAACCTATGGAAAATATTGGCATAAAGTAAATTAGAAAGTTGTGGGAGACTATGGGACTAGTGCAACAAAGGAAGTAGAACAGGTATCGTATGCAGAACAATGCTAAAAGAAGTTAGTTGTGCAGAGAAGCCGTTCAAGGAACAGGAGGAAATACAGAACTAGTTGAACCACCAAACGAAACAGTAATAAGTTAAAACAACAAACACCCTTTTATAGTATATATCAAACAAACCCCCCCCCACCACTCACACACACACATGTTTATGATATGATCTGGTGGGGGGTAGAGACACAGTCATTACTTAGTGCTTTACGCTGCTTATGCATTTGCGTAGCCAACGCCACAAAAGGGAAGCTAAAAAAAGGGAAATAACGCAGGCCATCATACAACTGTTCAAACTGTCCACCACTAGCAGCAGTACAGAGCAATCTTTCTACGGAAACCTGCTGGATCGAGTGCAACATATCTTAGGTAATAGACCACATAATTTGTATAGATACTTTCTCGTAGCTCAACTATGGCTCAATGGTGGTGTTAGCAGCACAAAACTACATTTTTAAAAATATTCCCGTAAGGAGAAATCATGTGGGTCAGGTCTGGGGAACAGTCAGGACGTGCTTTGCCCCCCCCCCCCCCCAGCCAATCCACCAATGTGGACATCACTCCTCGAACCACTCTCATGTGCAACAATTGCATTGTGTACAGGTGGTCCAGTATTCATAGAGTTCATATCCACGTCTGCATTAGCAGCACCCAGCAGGGGTTCCAGTAATTGCCAAACCTGCTAGTTTAACAGTTCACAGTTTAACCGTTGGCCACTTAGACTTCCCTGGAAGAAAAATACCGATTACTACATCAACCGTATGGCATACCAAACATTCAAGTTCTCAACATACTGGAATGGGCTGATGTTGTGTAGGTTTGTCCCTTGACCAATGGCTGGTCCAGCAACTCATCTCACGATGTCTGACGAATAAACTAAACAGAATGCCAAATGGCTCAAAAAGCAATACGTAAATACAGATGTAAACCTATATTCGTTGCCTTTTGGACTTAAATGTCAGACTGTTGAGCGGGAATTGAATCAACGAACTTTGAGACCAGCCAATATCTTCCTTGTTTTGTATGACATTTTTGTTCTGCTTCCTGTGTTGTACTGGTAAAACGATCCCCACAACCTACTAACATCAAGGGTAGGTTGGATGACCTTGCATACGACTGCCAAGGTCATATTAGATACCAACATCGAATTTACCATAGAATACTTTCATGCTTTCATACTTTTCTTATCAATAACTCATTTTCAAGCCCTTACGATATATTTTACTAGTCCTCGTAAAATATATCGTTAGGGCTTGAAAATGAGTTATTGACAATAACACGCTAATATACTGTATATAAAATCAAACATTTTTTTTTTCATTTACTTTAGTGCGTAGTTAGGCTACAAAGGAGAACAGCATCTCTCTACCTTCCTTTAGTGTACAAAGGCAACACTTTAGTTCATTAGTTTTGATATTATTTGCTCACCTTTTTTTCATTACTGAGGAAATTTTCCTATGTAATATTGCAAAATAAAAACTGTTAAAATTTGTGGTTCCTAACGTTACTTCAGCAAGGATCGTAACGGGTTTTAGGGAGAAAACATAGGAAATAAGGCATTTTAGCATCAAAAGTAATGAAACATAAGAAATTTTTTTGTTAGAAAGTAGCTAAAAATACGTAATTTCAATCTAACTTCTGAATGTTTTTTCCAAATAAAGCAAGTAGTAAAAATATAGGAATTTTTAGTTTACCATGACATGTTTCTCTGCCAGTTTGCTGTTATTTGAATTAAAGTTTGCATCGAGGCACAGTTTGCCAATTATAAATTCTTCCAAAATAAAAAGAAAATTAACAAACTACAGGTCTTGTATCAATTTTTCAGCAGCTGAGTATGAACTTGAACAAGAATAAAATTACTTAAATTGGAACCACAAGTCCGGAAAAAGGTGTTAAAAACAGAAAAAGAAGGAGTGTGTCCAAAAAAAGTAGGGAATAAGGGAAAAGCAGGAAACGAAACCTGGATTTCCAGTGTGTCAGACAAAAGGATTACGGTATGCTGATATAAAATTTAGGTTTATTTGCGTTGCAGCAAATATTTTTCCTATCTTACTGGAACGTTTTAGGAAAGTTTTAAAATGACATCACTTCTTGGAATCCAGAAGCAAGTTCAACAACAATTCAATTGCTACGAAATAAAATTTTTAAACATTGGTTTAGTTGGCACAAGACGTACATCATTTGTTGGCTTAAACTAAAAGTGAAAGCAATTGTCTACTGGGTCCCTTAGTTACCCTGTTTCTCTCAACAACTATCCAATACCTAGCACTATTTGCTGATCATATTAAGATTAATAAAATCTAAACATATAAAGTTCTGGTTAATTTACAAACCTTTGAGGATGCTGAAGGAGGCTCACGAGCTGGGTTTGGACAGTCGACAGTGAAATGTTCCGAATCCATATTGCCACATCTGTCACATTGATGGCTGACATGTGGCTGTAAACATCCGGGAACCTTACAATGAAGATTCTGAGGTGCCTGTTTTAAATAAATTATTATCAAACTATCATTATTTCTGTACTTAACTAAGTTTAAAATCGGTTTAGATTTTTAAAGAGAAATATACAAGTATGCTGCACACTAAAATCTTTCTGCTCCCATCAACGTGAATCCTCTATTTGTAGCCCAGACTACTGGTTAAAAGTATATTTGACCCGGATACAATTAAGAGAACGGCTTCAACTAGAAATAGGCTACAACTACAGGCTGGCTACTACTACTACTAGTCTGTTGCCATAGAGTTCAATTTGAGTTCCCAAACCGCAACGAAACGAGCCAATGAAGCACAATTGGCATTAACATTCAGCAATACCGGTGCCCAACAACACATTTTTTTTCAAAATCAAGACATTCTTACCCGGCTACAACTAAAAACCCGGTTAGAATTAGAGACCGGCAACTATTAATTCATTATTGACGAAACTCCAAGCTACATTTAAAGACCAGCTCCAATTGAAGACCTTGTCACAAATATGGTACTCAGAATAGCATTACTGGTAAATGACTTATTAGACATCATCCATCTGCCCATACGTTGAAGAATTTAACCAACATCACATTTAATCAACATCTAATTTAAGCATCAATGTTATCGAGGATCAAAGGTTTAGGAGAGTTTGGAGAACTACATAAACGTGTCAGGGAGCACCATGGGTTTTACTTGTGATTTTTGTGTCACTCCACATCTTTTGGAAAATAACTTCGTACATTTGCCTTAGTTTGGCGATTGTAAGTACCTTTGCTTAGTGAATACTCACTAACACAAATTAAGCAACCAGATAAGTAGACTGTCAACTACTAATTCCATAGTTACCTAAATAAAGGGAATAAATAAAAACATTAACTTGTCCTAGTTTGGTATTTCTAAGTACCGCTGCTTAGTGAATACATGCTATCACAAATTAAACAACCAAAGAAGTGGAATAAATAAAGATGCAAACCTATTTACGTTGCCTTTTGGACTTATATGTCAAACTGCAATCGAAGCGGAGAAACGAACCTACGACCTTTGAAACCAAAGACCGAGGTCCTACCGCTGCGCCATACTGATACGGTTTCGAAGGTCGTGGGTTCGATTCCCCGCTTAGGCAATCTGACATATAAATCCAAAAGGCAACGTAAGTAGGTTTGTATCTTTATTTATTTAACTCTTGTTGATCCTGTGGCTTTCTGTCTTTAAAACCAAAGAGATAGACTGTCAACTAACATGAGGTAGACTGTCAACTAACATGAGGTAG
>JAHWFP010216888.1:0-15944 GCA_023313725.1 Lithobius niger | reverse complement strand
AATGTTTTAGTGTTCATTTTTACCTGAAGACGGGAGGTTGTCCTCCCGAAACGTAGTGTGGTTTTAATTGTTTTACTGGCTGTCACTTAATATTATCTGCTAAAAGTGCTGAAACTTCTCAATCAAGCTAACTTAAGCTTTGGCTTTCCGTCCTGTTTAATTTATGTACTTCAAGCTAGCAGCCGCAAGACTGCACGATACCACAGTTGCTGATGACATGACATTCATGCAGCGTATACAGTGAATGAATCCCACTGCGTGTAGGATTGGTACGAAGAAGCGCCTCCCTTAACGAAATTAGGTTATTACCTCAAGATTTAACAATTGACACGTAAAAATTGGCACGAAGCTTCACATAAGCAGCGCTATGTAAGCAGAACAGCTCGAGTCTTTCCACCTTGTAGCCAGTATAGGCCTACACTGAAAATAAAAACCCCACCGATGCCTCAAACCAACGGATCGGAAAGTGTTCATTATGGCCTTGGAGAAAATTCTCAGACTGGAGGAGGATCTCAGTTATGATCCGGGGTTCGTCGGTTCGAATCCCAGTAACGTCACCTCAATGAAATATATAAGTTCATAATAAAGTCTTACAGAATCTTAGCTGTAGTTTAGCGTATGATTTATGCTGTAGTGCTATTGTGTGTTCCTTTTCCCCTATATTGCAATTAGCAGCGACTTGAGTGTGTGTATTTAACTGACTGACTTGTTAGCGCATGAAAGTCAGAAATTAAAAAAAAATTTTCTTACGAATTGTAATACACAAATTTGTAATACAAAATACGCCCAGTTGAGCACTGTAAAATCATCACGTCATACGCTCGACAGAACCTGTACACTATCCAACACTCCTCGTTACTACAGGACGCTTTGTTTAGCCTTGATTGTATTGTGAAAGTAGCACATAGTGTAGGTCCGTTACACCTCCCCTCCCCTAAAAATGCACTACAAATAATAGATTAAAACTATCATATTTCAACTAACCCCTATTTTTCCGTAACATTTTATACAGTAACGTTAACTATAATGCACTTACAGGCTAAAACAGTGCAGGTATTCGCACAACTTAGATCACCTCAAAACACTGCCTGTTAAACATTTTATTAATGCTCTGTATTTCTACAGCTCCAAGCTTAAACACATTTCGTAGTAAAACAGGCAATTTCAAAGGGGGAGAGTGAAAAGCTTTGCGGTTTAGGTGATGGAGTAGGCACGGGGGAAGACAGGAGGCGGTGTGGTGGGGATCGGGGAGTGGGGGGGAATAGTTTTCTGGTGTTAGTGGAATACCGAAGGGACCACGTGGTCCAGCTCATTTGTCACCCCGTACGAGAGAACATGCATCCCAATGAAGAAGTAAAAAAAAAAAAACGTGGAGCACGCGAAAAATCTCGCCATTTCCTCAGTGACTAAAAAAAAAGGGTTTTTTTTACCCTTTTTTCTGAAACATGAGGTCGCAAGGGAATTCAATAAATAACACTCTCCAGGAGACGTAAAGAAAAGTCAGAGGAATGGGAATACTGAATTGACTGCTGGAAAGCACTAGTGAAAAAAAAAAATACATACGTGTAAAGATCAGTGGTTCTTGAATTATGTTGATGTCGGATTCAAGTTAGGGCTAGGGAGCAGGGATGGGGTTGTGGTAGTACAGCACCGTCGTCGGAGATTGCCGGAAACGTAGTTTAATTACAAGGACATACCTTCTCACTGTATTCGAGCATCCTGCGCGAAATAGCTTTTGCAACATTTACATAGGTTAGAGTGAATGTAGCAAAACCGTTTCTCACGAGGGAAAAGATAGGAAAATGAATGCCTTTGCAACATTTACACGTATCTGAAGTAATGTTGCAAAAACTGAGCCATACAGGAAAGCCAACTGGGAGGAATGTACCTTTAACCAATAACAGATCGCGAAACAATTATTTTGCGATACGAGTCTGGTTGAGTTAGTTTGTCTCATCACTTAGTTTGTCTCATCAGTGGCCCGGCTTCGCCCAGGGTTTTGATTCGCCCGTGGTTGTTTACCAGTTTTCAGTCGGGATGACCTGAACGTTGACTGCAATAGGCAATTTTTCTTCCAGTACTACTCCCCTTTTCCTTCCATCCTCTTCCTCCCATCCCCCCTCCCCTTTCCTCTCATCATCTCCCTGCCCTCTTCCTCAGCGTCTCCCTCCTCCTGCCCCTCCCCCGTTTGCCAGATTTCGTAAAAACTGTATCGGTCTCCATTCCAAACAACTCCAAAAAACGTACCTTTTAGGTTTAGCTAATGCTTAATGGTAACAGACGCACTGCCCCCCCTCCTAATCTCATTAGTTATTATATCATTAGAATGCCAATAGCAGGGCTAAAGACGAACTTCCCCACACACGGGCATTTCGCATTGATGCCCCCCTCTTCCCCCCATTCCTACCTTATCGCTTTGGCTTCAGCGATCCGTACCGTAAAAAATAACTGTCCTTCGAGCATGACGTCATTTAAGACTTGCCGTTAAGATGACCGCGCAGAGCAAATTGTTAATCGAGGCAACAATGTGCCAATTTCACCTTCTTTTCAGCGTAACAAAGTACCAGTCTCAACTTCTGGGCAATGAATTGACATGCTCGCCCGTTTTCATTGTAGGGATTCTTCTTATCGTCGTTTTTGCTATAAGACTTTGCCTTACGACGTAATATTTTGCTAACCGCGGACTTAAAGGCCGGTTGCCACCAAATTAGCGTTGCAGCATCTAGGCTTAACGAGTTCTCTCTCGCAGGAAGCAAAGGAATGCACAAAGCAAAACTTTTAAACGCAACAAACAAGCCACGTGACTCCTTAATAATTGAGTAAAAATTTGGTGCGCCCTCGTGCACCTCGAAACAAGCTATAAAGACTAACAAAACCGATGTCACTAGATGGCGCCACGGAAAAATATAAAGAAAATTCCCTGGCGCCATCTAGTGACATAAGTATCGTTAATCTTTGTAGCTTGTTTCCAGATGCACGGGGGCCTACCACATTTTTACTCAATAATTAAGGAGCACGTGGCTTGTTTGTTGCGTTTGAAAGTTTTGCTTCGTGCATTCTTTTGCTTCCTTCGAGTGAGAACTCGATAGGCCTAGATGCTGCAACGCTAATTTGGTGACAACCGGCCTTTAAGGGTGCCTTATTTATCTTCAACGTTATTTTTTTGCTCTAATTGCTACAGTTTAATCCAGATTAATAAAAACAACATAACCTCTAAATATTAGAATTTCGGATTTAAGACATTGTCAAGTTTCTTTTTTATAACGATCGTATTCCTGAGGTTGCAGTCTCTCCTTTTAGAGTTAATACGTCTGTAACAATGACGTCTGCAACAATGGCGTCTGCAACAATGGGGCGGACCAGAACCGCTATTCAACAAAACAGCGTTGTGGCTCAAAGGTTTGCTTACTTCAGAAAATGTTGAACCGATTCCAATATTTCCAGGGCGTCGTGATTTCCAGGGATTTCCAGAGTCTTGATATGCGCTTACTGAAAGGATTTCTTTGCTGTTTAAGGCAGTGGCGTAATTTCAAAGGAGGTGCACGGGGGAGGATTTCCAGGAATTTAAAATGATTTCCCTACGATATTCGCCGAGGATTTTTAGGACTTTCAGGATTAGGGATTTCTACGGATTCCCAGAGATGTTATGATGATTGTGTGCTGGGATTGCAAGAGTGAGCAACCCCTCGATGTAGTGACTGTTGAACTGTATCACTGTTTGGACGCTGAATGCAATGGTACTGTTCCATAGACGATGGGTTCACTTTCGGTTCAACTTTAAATTCTTTATTTCATTTCGATGCAGACACCGTGTCTTTTGTTGTTGGTAATAACGCATATAGCATGCATGACTAGTCTAGACTCGTACCTCCATCCAGGAAGAAACAGTCGCTTAAACATCGTATGAAGCAAAATCATGCTCGAAGGGGCAGACAAACAAACGTACGAACATCCGTAGAATTGTGTCTCTTTTCGTGCACGAAAGGATGGTTTGAAAAATCTAAGATTAGAACTTAGATTTTTTTCAAACCACTTCTTCGTTTATTTGTTTGTTGGTCTGTGCCTGAAGCGCGCATCATTTTGCTTTGTATGAGGATTCGGTAACTCTTTGTTCCTGGGTGGAGGTACGGTGGCTGGTTCAGTTTTCGACCCCCTTTTTGCACGTAGAGGCTGGGGGTTCCGTTTTGCATAGGCTAAAACTGTAATTTCGCAGGACCAAAAAATATGCCCCAAATGAATAAATGTAAAAAAAAAACAAACAAAAAAATACGAAAGCAGTAGATGGGTGTAGTAAGAATAATACAAAAACCCCATAAGGGTAGAGGGGCCCATCAAGGTTTCACCATAGAAAGTAATGAAATCAGAGCCAAAAAGGATGCCTCCAAGTTTGTGGTCCGAACCGTGATCACTCTAGATTGAAGGCGCCTTTTCACCTGCTCAACTTCTAGATGCAGCACCGCAGAATCTTCAAGCAATACAAAGAAAGTAGCCGTGAATTAAAAATGGAACAACACTACTCGCAACAGCGCCGCGATTTTCATAACTAAAACAAGATTACGTGACCCGCATCAGCCTACTGGATGACGGAGAATCTGGAACGTGGATGCTGTGTTTAGAATGTGGGGCAATCCTCTTTGGCAGAATCACAGCGACGGGCGACACTATACGTCGCAGTACGGCTGGCTGTGTTGCAGTAAGATTTATCCTATACGTTTTTTTCTTTCGTAATATTCTTTTTGCGATAATTTCGCCAAAAACTACCAATTTTGACGTTTAAATACACCTTTTGCACCTTTTTTTCGAGATCTTTTGAGTAGTGTTATTTTCAAGACGATGGGTTTGGGTCGTTCGCAATTGGGTTCGCAAAAAATAACTTAGAAAGGGTCTTGAAAAAAAGACATTCTTGCAAGAGACTTGTTCATGGACCCAAATTATAGGCCTATATAACTGAAATTTTGCACAAAGCAAAATTCCACCTTCATTCCCTACCTGCAGTCCACAGAAACCTTTCCTCTCACCACATATCGTTTTTTGTTTGTAAATAGCTCGTCTTGGACCGGCTGAAAATATTCTGCTTCCGGGGGCAATGCTGCCAAATTGGTGAACAAGCGCCTTTATACTGACAATTACCGAGATCTATACACTCACGTCAGTGTAATTAGCATGCAATTAGCATTTAATCAACGATGTAGAGATAGGCTACCTTTTCGTACTTAAATCCTTTATGCACAGCTCGACTCACTGCTTACAATTTGTTATCATTGTAATTTTAACCCGTATCGCACTTTCATAAATGGAAATGTATATATCTAATTTTGTATCTTGACTTTCGTTTGTGTCTTCGTAATTCCCCCATGCGGTTTTCTAATGCGGGTTCAAAGTAACCTGTTGAGCCAATATGCGAATAAATAAATAAATAATTACGTAGCTAATCCAGCCAGCGTTGTTCCAAAGCAATGACTCCTTTGCCATTGCGTCTGTATACAAATTCTGGCTGCGAAAATATAAAGAGAGATCGGTTCGATGCGTAAATACGGTATTGCGCAATAGGGCTGCGAAATGGAAACCGAAACCAAATATGTTGTCGTTCGGAAGGCAACAGGATAATACACTAGGGGAATAAATAACAGTTTAATCATACGGAAATGAGTGTAGACAGGAACTTCATAAAGAAGAACCCGTACGGCTGGACGGTGTGTCTATGATAATATTACAGATGCAAACCTATTTACGTTGCCTTTTGGACTTATATGTCAGACTGCCTGAGCGGGGAATCGAACCCAGGACCTTCGTAATCAAAGGTCAAGGTCCTACCGCTGAGCCAACTGACATATAAGTCCAAAAGGCAACGTAAATAGGTTTGCATCTGTATTTATTTATTTCTTGTGAGCCTTTGGCTTTCCCGTCTTTAATCATTATTTCACGTTTAAGAGTTCCATTCGTTTCACTTGGAGGATGGCGCGGCAAATAAGCGTCCCTCCAGTGGCGATTGGAAAGTGTTTGTTTATATGTATATATGCACGTGTTAAATGATGCCTATGGACGTTTCCTTTTAAGGCCGTGTCAGTCAGGCTCAGCGGTAGGACCTTGGCCTTTGATTTCAAAGGTCCTGGGTTCGATTACCCGCTCAGGCAGTCTGACATATAAGTCCAAAAGGCAACGTAAATAGGTTTGCATCTGTATTTATTTATTTCTTGTGAGCCTTTGGCTTTCCCGTCTTTAATATGATAATATTACGGCTGGACGGTGTGTCCATGATAATATTATGGCTGGACGGTGTGTCCATGATAATATTACGGCTGGACGGAGTCTCCATGATAATATTAAGGCTATGATAATATAACGACTGGTCTCAACTCAACGCTCCTGGAGGCAGTAAAATCCCACAAATTCATAAAAAACGCGAAATGTTTAATTTTCGAAAGGCATGGGCCTTTCTTGGTCACAATAAAGACAAAACATTCAATAAAAAAAACATCAATAACAGTAATACGACTGCTACGATACCAAAAGCATGGTTTTTCGATCAGTGTCAGAGTTTACCCAAAGGACGCTGATCGAAAAAACATGCCAAAAGTATCTATAGCAGTCGTATTATTGTTATTGCTGATTTTTTATTGAATGTTTTGTGTATATTGTGACCAAGAAAGACCTACACCTTTCGAAAATAAAAAATTTGGTGAGATTTTACTGCCCTCAGGAGTGGCTTTGTGACGTTGAATTCCCTCCATTTCCACAAAATAATCGTTTGGGTGAGTTTAACTGTTTTCCGGGATACCCTACGTTCAAAACACGCTGAATCTTATCTTAATGGAGAGGTGCGAAAAAATATCACTCGTAATACCATTAGTACAGGCATGCGGCGTCTCTGCATGCAACAGCTTTCCACGAGCATGATGTAATGAAGTAGCTGGCTTTGTCAAGCCAAGGCCGACTGGGGTAGAACTGGAGAGCTTCGCTTCGTGACTCAACTCCAGTACACGCGCGTGCCGGAAAGTTAACGCATTTTATTTAGTAAAATAACATTCTAGCAATGTTGAATCAACTGACCTGGATCTGGAAAACGATACCCAATGGCTACAAAGCTTAAAAGGGAGAGTTAGAAAATTAGACTGAAAGTATTAGGGAACTAAGTTAAAGTTACCTTTAGGTGTAAACTAGGGTTGATAGGGTTCAGAAGATTCAGGGCTGTAGTTAGAAAAAGGCTTAAGTTAAGGGTAGCCATCCTGGCCTACTGCAGGCTTAATCAGCAAAAAACAGGGGGGGGGGGGGTGAAGTGCCTAGCATACCACACCCAAATGGAGAGGGCCATCCCGGGGGCTAGCCCGAAGGCTAACTGATTTTGCATGCTGGGCCCGTTTCTTTTATAAGTTTTGGTTACGCATGACAACCACGAAATAACAAGGGAATTATGGGAAATGGAAACTTCTAGAAGGTTACAGAGGCAGGAACCGGAAATGAAGTGGCTAGCTAATTCATAAGCTCACCTATGCAAGATTATATAGATAGACTTAACGGCCATGCGCCCCAGTAAACATGTAAGTACACAAAACTGCACGAGGGGTCCGACAAGCGTGTAACTCATGACACATATGATTTGTCGTAAATTGTGTAAATTAGTACATCATTCTAAATCAGGAAATTATTATAAATCAATAAATCAGAAGCAAATCACTAAATCAAGGGTAAATCACAGGTAAATCAATAAAACAAGGGTAAATCACTGTAAATCGTGTAAATCAGTAGATCTTCGTAAATCAGAAAATTATTGTAAATCAGTAAATCAAAGGTAAATCAGTAAATCAAAGATAAATCAGTAAATCAAAGGTAAATCAGTAAATCAAAGGTAAATCAGTAAATCAAAGGTAAATCTGTAAATCAAACGTAAATCAGTAAATCAAGGATAAATCAGCAAATCAAGGGTAAATCATTGGTAAATCAATAAATCAAGGGTAAATCACTGTAAATCGTGTAAATCAGATCTTCCTAAATCATGAAATCATTGTAATTCAATAAATCAGAAGCAAATCAGTAAATCAAAGGTAAATCAGTAAATCAAGCACACTAGTCAAGCGTTTATCGGACCCCTCGAGATTTGCAACACCTAAAGCTTTTTTCCCGACGACCTAGTGACAAGGGATGGAATATGAAGCGATAGCAACAACATGAACAACCCCCAAACGGACTTGCATGTATTTATTAGGGTCTGAGGTAGATTAATAAAGCCTTTCCACATCCGCACTGTCATATTTTCACCTTCAACTGTACCAATGGTACACAGATAAACCCAATTTAAAAAAAAAAAAAACGAAATCAATCCGACCGGCCAGGCGAAAGCCAGCTCCCTTGCTTCCACCACCAAAATGATTTACTCCAACAAGCTTTGATGGATTTGTAGCGAGCGGGTGAGAGATAAAAACAAACTTAAAAAAAAAAAGAGAGAGACCCCCCCCTAAAAAAAACCAGTGTGATGAATTACTCTTTCCTCCTTGCCGCTGTGCACGAGGCTAACTCCACGTGTAAAGAACGCCCACGAACCCCTAGGAACGCATTTCCGAAAGTGCTCGCTCGAGATTGGCTGAAATTAGATTGTAAACAGACAAGAAACCATCAAAGGAACTGGAAGGTAAATAAAATTCGGGGCGGGAGGTGACTGGGGAAGGGGAGGAAGGGGGGGGGGGAAGAGAGGATTACGCTACCAACTCAAGTTCCTCTCTTAGTTTTAAACTCGGTCGAAGTAGTTCCAAAAAGTCGTTTTTAAGTAATAACCTTTAAAACTCTGTCTTCTTAAAAGCCACTTAGGCGGAGACTAAATCCTCGACCTGGATCTGCCTCAAAATTATTCAAAAGCAAAAGGGGAGGACACTAAACTAGAAGCGGCGTTCGAATAAAATAACCTTTCGAGGTAGATAAATCTTGTTTCGAAGCAAGCAACCCAAGGCTTTCTTTAAAAGCACTTTTAAGGCGCATGGAGAATTTCCTGTAGATTGGGAAACATTTACGTTTCCTACCTCACAATTTACAAGATCCTGTACCTTAAAGTATCAGCAGGATCGTCTGTCTCTATTTTCCGAATATTTTTAGATTGATTATACAAGTTTTAGCAGACGTTTGCAGTTCTCTCAGAAGACGAGTTGTTGTCGTTGTTGAGCAGGAGCAGTTATTAGGGCACGTTTATGCAACCACTCGCTTTTGTATTCTCGCAGCTAGAAGCTAGAAATCACCTCAAATTCCAACATGGCAGCCGTTTTATGTCTGCCGCCTCGCAACGAAAACAGCAAATAACGTGAGTTCAGAAGCGTTTGGGAAAATTGTTTCGTCATGAGGAATTCTTTAAATTGTTGGCACGGATTATAAGACTGCAAGTATTTACCCAAACGATGTCGGATTTAGCTAATCCATATAGCGTTGTTACCATTGCAATGTCACCTTTGCCATCGCGATTGAGTTCTAGCTGCGAGAATGCAAAGACGAGTCGTTGCGTAAACGCGCCCTTAAGGTTGCGGGTAGAGATGTAAAACTATCAAGAGAAGTTTATATTTAGGGATAGAACGCACAGGCTGTGTTAGAGGAATCCATTCAGCGTGTAGAAAGATAGATATCAAATACAAAAAACGCTCTTTTGTCGTAATTTATATAAAGTGTGCAAGTGTATAGTAAATGCAACGTTTCAGAACCAAGATGGAAGTGTTATGAAGCAAAAACAAATGATAAATTTACGCAGGGCATGAATTGACGTCGAACTTAAGCACGTGCACTCAAGAACTTAATGCACGTACAATGAACCAAACTGTGTCAGTTTGGCTGAGATAACGGCTAATTGAGCAATGGCAAATGTGAAAATTATGAATATGAAAATTTTATAGACATAAAACTCCTCCAGAAAGAAAAGGTACAGAAGATAAGATGATTCGACTTTTTTTTACATTCACAGTCTTATGAAAGTTGTTTTATCCACCCAAACCCAAAACTGGCGTAAGAGAAGCCGCCAAGTTTCCAAAAAGGGTTGGCCTTTGAAAGTCGTCGGATTTCATTCAACCAGGGAAAGGCCGCCAAGGTTAATCCTTAGCCAAGTTGATCGCATTGAATAGTACTTTGGACGTTACATGAAAACTTGAAGATTCCTACCGCGAGTGGCAATGTTCTAGTTTTCATTTAACTTTCAAACTATTAGAGACGGTGTGATTAACTTTAGCTAATAGGATTAACCTTGGCGGCCTTTCCCTGTTTGAATGATATCACTACTTTCAAAGGTCGACCCTTTAAGGAACTTGGCGGCTTTTCTTATACCAGTTTGGGTTTTGGATGGATTCTATAAACCAGGGAGGAAGGGGTTAATAGCACACAAAAAAGTAAAACCGTGGGTGGAAGGGCAAGATGCTGCGAGCTGCTTAGCTGGGGCGTCAGATTCGCTTGGTCCCAGCTGTACATCTCTGGCTTCTTACAGATCCGGGTTCTATCTTGATGAAGGGAAGTGTATATGTATGGGTTTTTCTCCGGTTGTTTCCGGCCCGTTGCACGACGGTTTCCTCTGAGTATTCCGGTGCCCCCCCCCCCTCATGCGGCAAGAAAATAACTGTCCTGATAGCGGTACCTTCCACTTAACATCTTCCGATTGGGCCATCAAAAAGCTCTAAGCTTATTGGCCGACATCTTCTATTCTATAAGGCAGTGACACAACGTAGTATTATTGTGTATAACTATTGTGGAGTCAGTAACTGGGTTAGCTGCAAGGAGCACTGGCGGGCGAAAAGAAGGTCGTTGCGCGCCTATAAGACTGGATTTCTTAGGCCTATAACGCGCAATTTTTGTTGTTGGAGAAAACAACGTTCTTTTAAGCCTAAGAAATCCGTTGCCAAAGCACTGTCTTGACTAGAAGGGCCGTTGTTTTCCGTTACATTTTAATCTAGTGCACCTTGCAGCTATTGCCTCCAAATGGCGTCTCGTAGCCAATATGACGTCACTTGACGCTGCTCTATTCTAAGACGGAATCTTACGCCACTGCGAGTTTGACGCCCCTGCAATGTTGTAATCACTGCTGCAGCCTTGGTTTCCGTTTTGTCTTCGGCGTTATACTGCCTTTTCCTAACACATCTTCCCCCCCCCCCATCCTCCTTAAAATGTACCTTCTTTTTTTTTCTTTCTTTTTTCTTTTACTTTCCCTTATTTCTTGTTTGCTGGCCTGATTGACTTTCAAAGTTTCATTCCCTTAATAGAATTGACACGGATGGCTGGTTGCGCGCATGACTTTTATAATTGCTTTGCCTAGTCGCAAGAAAGATGCAGTTCGTAAAGATGCCCTCCTACAACTCCCTCACCCCTCCCAAGTCTATTCGATTCCCCGGCTCCCCAACATACCACTCCCATTACCTTCAATAATTCCCAATACGAACTACACATCCGCCTTTCCAACTCCGCTGCTCGTTCATACAAATACTACATTGGCGACGGGGGCGGGTGGGTCGTCCATAAATTGAAATACGCGTCGTAGGAGGAAGGAGGAGGAGGAGGAAACTGAGATTAGTAGTCTGTATGAGATTTGTGGAATCAGAAAACCTTCCAAACTTCAATTAAAAAATGTTACGAGAAGAGTGAATTTCAGTTTGCGATTACTTTCAGAGGATGAACTACGAAGGAGGGGAGGAGGCGGGTGAATTAGGTGAAGTTTCGCTGGCTTCGTGTTTTGCTGAAGCTTTGGGAAAATATTGGGAGAGGGGAAAAAAAAGGACGAAACTAGAGATGGGTAATTGTTTACTGCTATCACATAAAGATAAGGTATAGCCCCTCACGTAAATCAAAAGAACACAACAATAACAGCAGCAGCAACAACAACGTAGAGCAGAATAGAAGAGAACTGGAATACGAAGTCAAGCACCAGTCCATCTAGATACTGACTTGAGTACATAAAGAGTTCCTATACAAAACTTTATGCACTCATAATACTGACGATGAAGAGAACTGGAATGCGAAGTCAAGCACCAGTCCAACTACATACTTACTTGAGTACATAAAGAGTTCCTATACGAAACTTTATGTACTCATGATACTGATGATGAAGAGAACTGGAATGCGAAGTCAAGCACCAGTCCAACTAGAAACTGACTTGAGTACATAAAGAGTTCCTATACAAAACTTTATGTACTCATGATACTGATGATGAAGAGAACTGGAATGCAAAATCAAGCACCAGTCCAACTAGATACTGATATGAGTACATAAAGAGTGCCTATACAAAACTTTATGTACTCATGATACAGATGATGAAGAGAACTGGAATGCGAAGTCAAGCACAAGTCCAACTAGATACTGATACGAGTACATAAAGAGTGCCTATACAAAACTTTATGCACTCATGATACTGATGATGAAGAGAACTGGAATGCGAAGTCAAGCACCAGTCCAACTAGATACTGATTACAGTTACCTACATGGAACCTATAAAGAGAGCACTAGACTGTTCGTTATAAAGAGAGCACTACACTGTTCTTTATAAAGAGGGCACTGGAATGTTCGTTATAACGAGGGCACTATAAACTCTTCATTATAACAAGAGCACTAGACTGTTCGTTATAAAGAGGGCTCTACCACATTAAAGTATTAAAATACAAGATTACATATTCAGGTAGGCGTAATGGGCCAGTATTGCAGCGATCCGTTGGGGCTCATTACGCCTACCCAAAATCCATGTATCCCGTGTAGAATGTGTCCGTTACTCTTGTGGCAAACAAGTCCATTACTTTAAGGACAGTCAGAGGAGATGAGGTAAGAGATTGCGAGGGGAAGAAAGGGAAGGAGAAGATAATTTAATCCCCTTCATTCTTTGTGAAACCCTAAGGGAAAGAAGGTGATCAGCTAGGGAAGACCAGCAAGTTTCGTTAATTCCATGTCCTACAGACTCTGATCAGCATTTTAAGCCTAATCCTCTTCCTACTGATAAGCGGATACAGGGCCAATGCTTAAGCCCAAGAAGATTAGATAGGATTTTCCGATTGAATTCCGAAAATAAAATTAAAAAAAAGTAATAATATAAAAAAAACAACGACCAAGGTACAATAACAGAGGATGAAGGAAAATCGTTAAGGCAGCTGCTACGAATAAGATTAAGAAGGTAACACTTTCTTCTTTTTAAACATGCCTGGTGGTAACGCTTCCTTTGTATTTAGGTTTCATGTATCCCAGATTTAGAGGCATTGAACAATTCCTTTTCTGTTCAACTTCAAATAAATATAAACAGCCACCCTTTTATTTTAATTCGAAATCCTGTCTACATTTATGCAGCGTGAAAATTTCACCATAACTGGACGAAGCTGGTTTGTGTTCCTAACTGTAAAACAAATAAATAAAAGTATTTTTACTGTCAGCTGCTAGCATCAGTACTGCCAGTCACTTCGAATGAAACGTGCTGTGCAACTACCATAAAAATACTGTCAGCAGCCTGTGGAATAAATTAATACTACAGCAAAGTTTAATACGACCTAAGAACCATATTTCTTCCTGTACTGTCAGTAATACCAATCCATTTAACTGTAGTAACTGCCAGCTACATGAAAATAAAATGGGCTGTTCACCCGTAATTGCTGTCCATGCAGAACTGGATGCATTTTTTTAAAGTCCCGTATGTTGGTTACGTCAGTTGCAGGATGCGGACCAGCGTTCACTTTGTGTTAGTCAGGGGTTCTGACCACTGGGCTTCTTCTTCTTTACGATTTGACGCGCACCCATCCGTTAGGACATGACGTCTGGGTGCCCCATGAGGGAAAACCCATGGGGCGGGGAACAGCAAAGCCTCAGCCAGTCAGCCAGTCACTTTTGTCAATAACGTAAAACGCCAAAAGTGGATCAGACTAAGTACAAGTAAAAAGTTAAGAGGTAACCAAACACTGACAACAAGTATTACAACACAACGCACAATCGTCTCTTGTGGGCAAGCCATAGAAAGAAGTAATCCATCATGTCGAGATCTAGGATAACTTTAGCGGCACAAAGTTTACAAAAGGGCCTCCTATTGTCCTGTGTGCAGACCTCAGGCTGGCCCAAATTGAAACCGGCAGGCACCACATCACGGAGGAAGGCTGCTCTAGCTTGACTTCTGAATGGTAAATACATTCCTGCAAGATATGTTGCTGGTTCTCGATGGCTTTCCCACCACATCACGGAGGAAGACTGCTCTAGCTTGACTTCTGAATGGTAGATACATTCCTGCAAGATACGTTGCTGGTCCTCGATGGCTTTCCCACCACATCACGAAGGAAGACTGCTCTAGCTTGACTTCTGAATGGTAGATACATTCTTGCAAGATATGTTGCTGGCCCTCGATGGGACCAGCAACATATCTTGCAGGAATGTATCTACCATTCAGAAGTCAAGCTAGAGCAGCTTTCCTCCGTGATGTGGTGCCTGCTGGCTTCAACTGGGGCCAGCCTGAGGCCTGCATACGGGACAATACGGGATCGTGACACGGGATAAGGTTTTTTTTGATACGCTCTAAACAACTTCCAAAATTCCCGTGATTAGTAATTGGTTGTAGTCTTGAACGGAAGAAGGAGCTCTTAAAAAGCAACTTTCGGCAGGAAGGGAAAAACGGGTTTTCACTTATCAGACTGATTCCACCGCTTCTGCCACACGTTCAATGTATCTGGCCACTGGCCTGTGTTTGCTTGCCTTACTTGGGTCCCCAGGGACCCTTATAAAGCTACCGGAAGGCTGCTTTTCCTCTATTTAGCATAAAGCTACCGGAAGGCTGCTTTTCCTCTGTTTAGCAATCGTCCACTTGAATTGACACTGGCACGATATGGTTAATTATAAATTAATTAAACGGTTACAGAATGATTTTTTAGGAAAACCAAGTTCGTGATTTTAAAATGTTGACAGTAACAGCCCATTTATTGTAAAATAACTCTGCTTTTTCAATTTAAGATTAAACCTTGCATTGCCTTGCATTAACACAACATTCAACCCACGTTGGAAATCAATGAAACGAGGGGGAAAAAACAAGGAAAAACCAAGTGAGGCATGGCAATGTAACACAAAGTACAGGATGTCATAGAGTATTCATAACTTTTATCCATTTAAAAATCTAGGGAAAAAACTATTTATCCATTGAATCAAAGCATTACACCAATAGAAAGAATAACTAAATACAGATGCAAACCTATCAAATAGAAAGAAAGATATTTAACGGTTTTTTTTCGTTCACCATATCTTGATATGGGCACCATGCGCTGCTCGCAAAATGTCTCATCGGTAGTCTTATCTCTATCCATGTGTTTCGTAGCATGTCAGGCGTCACCAACGCAATAGCGGCGATTATCCGTTTTCGCAATGTTTTAATGTAATGTACCTTCGTCTTGTATACACAAGTGTCTTTCACAACCTCCCACAAAAAGAAGTCGAGAGGCGTTACGTCAGGCGAGCGAGGAGGACAAGGTATTGAGCCACCTCTACTGATCCAGTGCCTTGGGAATTTGTGGTCGAGGTTCGCCTTCACTACAAGGCTCGAATGAAGCAGTGCACCATCTTGCTGGAAGATGACGTCTGGTTGAAACTCCTCACACTGAGGTATCGCATAGTTTTTGGGTATGTCGAAGTAGTTGCTCCCGTCAATGGTCCTATAGGCAAAATTTTGGACCAGGCAATAACTGCAAGGTTCATACTCATATGTGAAAATGAAGATCCCTGAGTATCCCTGATTTTCCCTGACTCATTTATTCAAATACCCCTGACCAATACACTTGCACTCTTTTTTTTTTTTTTTCATTTTTCAATAAGCAGAGTTAACTTGCTCACTCTGTAGGCCTGGCATCACAACTGCATTTAGATGGCAACTGCAATTTTTTCTAAGTTTTTTTTTTCAATAGAACAGCGAGTGGAACTAACGAGACCACGCGGTTCATTCTAATGCAGTTACGAGACGTGACCGTGGCAGTCGAGGAGGCGGGGTGTTA
>JAHWFP010216887.1:0-15988 GCA_023313725.1 Lithobius niger | reverse complement strand
GAATGCGTTCTGAAATCGTTTTACAAATACGCCGTAAGAAATGAACTACATTAAAAAAAAATTGGTTTTAGGCCACGAAAAGTAAAAATTGTTGGTTCTCAGGCCCTGCGTGGTGAATTTTTTTTTTTTATAGATAAATGAGGAAGGTAAATCCTGCCGAACTGTTATTTAAAAGTAGATTTTTTGTAATAACACTTTTTCCTCTTCCTTTTTGAACGTTCATCCATTTTTGTTGTAGCAAACACAGTGAAACCGGTTTTTTTTCCCTTTATACGGAAACAAACTAGTGTTCGCCCGTGTAGTGAAGCGTAGGCAATCGCGTGTCTGTGGCGTTTGATTGTTTCCCTTTTCGCAATAATGGAGTCCCCAACTATGCCCTCCCGTCCTTCTGATTGTGGTCGCCCATGAGATTGTCCTGGCTTGTTTGTTTGTTTGTTTGTTTATTCGAGTACAAAAGACCAATACTGTAATACACTCGAGTCTATCTTAAAACCTAACTTGCTACTCTCACCGAAAGACCTAAAACTTAACCCAGACTCTACGTAGCACACTTTGAATGCTTATCAATACAGTTAACGATAGAGCTGAGAATTTTCCCACCCCTTTAAACCTGCAGGCGTTTTCTGCTCTCGAAATTTTCCGCACTCTGCTCACATTTTGAACAGTTTACTGCTCGTCATCGTTGCAGACGCCCAGTTCCCCTAGACGTGCGAAAGGGTATGCTCTTATACCCTGTTTACGCACTGCGCCAAATTGATAGTAAGTGTCAACTTCCAATAAAAACTGAAAATCCTCCACATTCACTTCATTGCACTGCCTACCACGCCGGCCTAACCTCGTCCTCTTGTTTCAGGATTGGGAGGGTGTTGCCCCGGCTTTACACGGGGCACTCGCTCCTCCGTGCCCATAAATACGGGCTGGGTTGGTCCCAGTCCCGGGTCTGTTCGGACTGTGGTGTGGAGCATCACCTTCTGCATGGTTTGTCGAGCCCTCGATAGCCCCAAAGGGTGGATATTGCCGGGTTCATTCGGGCCAGCCTGCCTTATAACCTTCCGCCTGCCTCACAACACCCACACGACGATCACATCCGCGTATTTACCACAGCTAAGGTCAACTGAGACGGTAGCTTCATTCCTCGCAGCGAAAAACGTAGCTACTGTCTCAGTTGGCATTGCGCCTAGTAATCCAGCTAGCGTGAACCCCTTGATTGTGTCATCAAAAACCGGAATGATTCTGGTATTTTAAAATCACAATTTATAATTTTCTAGACTAGTGTCTTATAATTTTGCTTCGGAATTTTAATTATAACTATTGGAATAATTAATTTTAATTTTTACTGCATTAGCCTTCTAGATTTTTGATCTCATAGTAATTACTAACAAACGATTAAATTTAATACTGCGCACACACAGATAAAACTTCCAAGGTCATTGTAGGCGCGCGATTCATCATATATGTTCGGGACGAACGTAAATGAAGTTAGTAATATTCAACAGAAAATCTCCTAGACGCCACATTTTAAAACTGATTTTTAGCAAGAGAAAGACTAACGGTAAGTGAATAGACCTTTGGGGCCGTACTAGATGTGAAGGATCGAGAAACATGGCGCTGGGAGGTATATCCCTTTAAGGTAAAGCTTCCTGTAAGTTTGAAACGACTTTATAATACACAACTCAAGCCCACAGATTTCTCAGCACTTATTTTCCAGCTCTTAGAATACAAGGATTTTTTTTTTACCATACTCGGAGTGTAATTTGAAAGAATGCATATGGATTTACAGCAAAAGACTGACCGACTAACTTATCTTGTAACTGTACTGCAGAGGTTGATTTCTCGCAAACCAGCAGCGTGGCATCATGAAACTCAGCGGACACCATGTCAAGTATAAAGCAAAACTGATATTTATCTCGTTTGGCGAATACATTTCTTTTATGGCTACTTTATTATTCTTATTTAGCCAAACTTGGTCTAAATTGAGTGGACTGAACACGCATTATTTAGTTTCGTCGGTCGCTTCATTGAGGGTATTTAGTTCTTTTGTAAAAGTGACCAGCATCTTATCGATATCCTTCTGATTGTCGACTAGAACTTTGTCTACTATGATACCCACTTGGAATTTGTCATTGTACGTCATTAGAGTCATGCCAAAACCTGAAATAATAAAAACAATCGAAATGTATTTGGAAGTTACAAAAATGCTTATAATTTGTTTTAACAAGACATTAAATTAAGGCAAAAAGGAATAAGTTTGAATTAAGAGGTCAGCCACGGCTTCATTTGGCATCGCTATACGTCATGTCGCGTTTTCAAGAATAAATTTGTTGGTGGTGTGCACGAATTTTCGCACACACCGCTAACAAATCTATCCTTGTTGAAATGAATTCAGGTACACCTTGCGGAAATACCTTGAAAACGGTTACCTATTTCATTTGCTCCAAAAATTGATTCATTCTGCATTTACTGACCCTAAAAAAGTACGCCAGGTAACTATTTTTTCCTTCTTTTCTTTCAGGGAATTATTGAACATATGCGCAAAATTCTAGCAAGTAAAAACACTCGACTGGTCTCAAGCAACCACTCAAATATAAAACAACTGATCATACCAGAAAAAACAATAGATAATAACGAGAAAAAACTAAACGCAAGGAATGTGGTACACAGGATTCCTTGCTCACTCCACATGCACAGCCAGTTCTGTGGGGCAAAGTCAACAGAAATTTCGTGAAAGACTTTCCGCTCATAAATCTAATTTTAAATTAAAAGTAACTACAAATTATTCATTGGACTGCCTCAGAACAGGCATGTCTCCTAACCGGCTAAAAACAGGGCACACTCAAGACCTGGAAAACTCAACTATTCTTTTTACAGATAAACAACAACGTTCTAGAATTAATTTAGAAACATTAGTGATTTTATCAAACCAACTATCCGTTCTATTACTACATTGTGCCTGAAAATAAAAATATAAAAGAATATGGACACTCTTGCACGATTTAGTAATTTCATAGTACAAAGTAAACCGTCTTCCCCCCTCCCCCCTCCAGCCTAAACCCATCCAATAATCCAGATGCACCAACATATAAAACGAAGAGAAATTCCACTCCTCACTTCGAACCTGCACTTGCAGGAAGAGGTCGGCTTTCACATATTGCTAACCAGTTCTGCTCAGGGAAGCTCAGGTTTTCAGTTTTAAGTTTTGGTTTCTTAACTTTAAAATTTGTGTGTAATGGTGTTGGGCCTTGACTACGGCGTGATACGTGTGATACTTTGTACTTGATAACGGGGTGCTGCAATCCCGAAACGTTATGTTTTGCATATTTATGAAATTTCTAGGTTTTTCAATGATTTACAAAATATGTGGTAGGCCCAGAATAATGGTGGGTCTTCTGCCGAAGTTCTAAAACGAGCTCTTCCTCATACTCTGCTCCTTCGAATTCTTTGTTAAATTTCTACCTACTCCGAAAATGGTCTCATGGTCTCTTCCACCATCTGGGCTCGTTTATGCAACGAGACCTTCTCGCTCGCCGAAAGCTATTTGCTAGGTAACCGTTATTTATTTACGATTAATTTCCCGTTTCTATTAAATGATTGCGGTAATAGACAACAAATTAAATGTATTATAAATAACAACACGAACAAAGAACAAAGTGCAACAGTCATTTTAAACATTGCTACAACATTGTTGCCATTTCACGCTATTTCCAAAATTTGCTATTCTCGCTGAAAAAAACAGCTTCTAGCAGTGATCAAACGACGGCAGCATAAATAGCTACTCGCAGCGAGGATTAATAATCCAACATGGCGTCCATTTCGGTGTTATCGATTCGAAGACAAACCTTCGAATGCCGGTATTCATAAATCTGTCCGTCGTCGTGTACTGCAGTAAAAATTGTTTTCTTGTTGTCATAAATCGACGCTGTCATGTTGCAAGCATCGTACGTCGTGTCGCGAGGCACGAGGAGAAAATTTGCGTCCGCGTTGTTGCCATGGTTACTACGTATAGACAACTCGAAAGCCGCATTCTCCGACAAAGACGAGAAGCAGCCAGCAGATTTAGTATTGACCAAGTAAAAGCTAGTAAGCGAGAGAATTGTCCTTGCGTAAACGCGCCCTCATTCTGCCTGTCCAGCGAGTGACAACGGAAAAGTGGTGTGGAGAATGTAAACATCTGGCAAATTGTAGGCTCTACCTAATCTTTCAGATGTGTGTAAAATATTCTTGCTGTGTTTTATTATCTGCATATCCGGTACACCGGAGAATTGATATTTTATTGGGGGGGGGGGGGGGAGAGGGCGCTTGTACCTGGTACAATACCTGAATGGGTGCTAGCTTGGCTGGCTGATTTATTGGGTATTGCAGTAGTGGTAGAAGTAGGGGTTGGCTGTTATGTCTTGGTTGTGGTCGTTTCAGGTAACGTGGCTGGAGTAGCTTGTGTAGTGGTCCTACCACTTTGTATTGTGTGGCCGGTCAGTGTCCCTGCCCATGTGAAAATGTAAAGTCGGTTCGTTCACGTTTGTTCGTGACCTATGCCGAATCTTTTTAGTTTAATCAATTGTAGAATCACGGCTACTTTCTCTTCCAACAGGATTCCTAGAATTCTGCTGCTGTCCTAATTCTTTGTCTGTCGGTTCTCACATGAGAGGCCAACTGGTTGTATGGCTTTTCCAGCGTGCTAGACAAGTGATCGTTTGTTGACTAATTGTCAAGTGTTTGACGAAAATTCGGTGAACGACCTTTAGTGACGTCACAGTGTTGCTGTAATGAGTTCTGGAATGTCAGTTTAGAACTGGCCGCATACTGTCCGCAGTACGCCCTGCGTCAAATTTCTGTTGAGCAATCACTGCCAACAAATTGAATAAAAAATCTTGTTTTAAATAAGGTGGCAGTGGTCCATTAACTATCCAATGTTGTAATGTGGCACCATCCTGCTGACTATGTGAGTTATACACTATTACAGTAGTCAGTATGGATCAGCGGTAGGACCTCGGCCTTTGATTTCAAAGGTCGTAGGTTCGATTCCCTGCTCAGGCAGTCGGACATGCAAGTCCAAAAGGCAACGTAAATAGGTTTGCATCCGTATTTATTTGACCATGTGAGTTCACGTTGTATGATGAGTCTGAAGCCCAATCATAATTTCGACTTTTGTCAACTGGGGTGGTGAGCGGTGTTGCACCTGCAGAGTGCCGTGTGTCGCGTTACTTTCCCGATGAACCCATGCTGGTAGTTGCAAGACATGCATGTCATTGAGACTTGGTGGTGAGTGTTCCATCAACAGTGCTGGTGCAAAATGATAACGTACGAGTAGTAGGCCCAAATGGTCATTCCACTACTAATATGTGTGGTTATTTTCCTAGGCATGTAGGAGAGTCACCTTGCTGTCTGAGTGAGCCATTAGCCCCATGCTGTGGTCCTTTAGGGGATTGTGTAGGTGAGTTAATTATCTCCGAGCTACCCCCCATTTTTACTGTTTGCGATTGTTGGGAGTACAGTAGGTGGAACGCATCTTCTGGTTTGTGCATCCAGTTTGTCCTGTTGTGGCAGATGCGAAGATGATGTCCAGAATAGGAACTGCCCCATTCCCCCTCCTTACACCACGAAACCTGATCACCATTTTGGCGTGGTGATCCGACTCCTTCTTGAATTGTCTGAGTTAGAGTGGGTGGTGGGTGGTTGGGCGATCCATGTCCCGGTTCACTAGAATATTCATTTTCACTGTTCCGCCCATTCTCCAACATTTGTTGATCCCACTAAAATGAGTTTATTGTAGAATTACTTAACAAATAAATCACTGATGATGAATCTAATGACGTATCATGATGATGAGAATTAAGCTTAGGTCTACAGTTTGTAATTGCAGCCTTTGCAGGTAAGCCCATCATTGCTGAATCTGCTTGAAAACCTTCACTGTACGAGTTCAGGCCACGCTGGGTGAAAGTACATTCTTGTTGGACTGGTGTTGGTGATCTGTTCATGCAGCTTTGTGAATCTTCACCCATTGCACAATGTCAAGTCACGTTCGCCGTTTGGCATCGTACATCACCAAGCATGAAGGTCAATCTCATTTCCTTCATTTCCACATCTCTACCCTGTGTGTGACCGTCTGTAGAAGCACTACCTAATGCACTGTCTGTATAAGCTCCTAACTGGATAGCAAATGACTCACTCCCTAACAAAAGCACATGTTCAGGCTCAACACCACCCCTACTTAGCTCATCACTAGAGTCTGAGTGTGTGTAACCCCTAACCGTAAAGTTTGCACATAAACAAATTTGAATGCAATTATCATTGCCAAATTTAAAAGCTCAACTAATGCTAATAGGTTGCACTTCCCTCATTCTATAAAGATAATGCACACCATACTCCCTGCATTGTTGGCTACGTACCCCAGAACACATCGGTCAATTGGGTCCTCTCCTGAAGCACAACAGGTCGTCTCGAAGCCATCTCAAACACTACAGATTCTGTCAACTTCTCAAGGATTATCACAACCCCAGTTGTAGCTGGTCCTCTAGTCGCAGGTCTTCTCGTGATAGGTCCTCATGCCGACACCGTCATCTGCCTCGAAGTGCTGATCCACTACACGCTATTCCTCTGCTGCTGGTGTTGGCAACACTCTAAGCACTTCCTGTACCCATTCCGTTGAAGCTTTATATGCAGCTTGGAAATGTCTAAAAAGTTCAAATGACACACTCTGGAAATGCTGCACTGGTTCATCACTTGCCGTATAGTCTTCAATTTGTTAATTGCAAAGTTCGAAAATAAATGACATAATTTATCGTTTACCCTCCGGTTCATGGAGTGGTCCCAGCTGCACTGTCCTGTAGCTGCACTGTCGTCGTGAATTCCAAACCGAATTCGTAGTTGAAGAAAAAATTTTCAGGTGTGAGTGTAACTTCTTCTTGAGATACCAGACAGACACCCCCCCACATGTGAGTGTTCACCAAAATTAAATAAAATTCCAAAACAGATTCAAAAAAAGTGTTCAAAATCTATTTCCAAAATCTCCTTCCAATATAGAGACAACATTATGACGCTCACAGCCCCAAAGCTGCCACCAGGATGTCCAAGGGGTGGCCGTAAGAATCTGATAATCTTCCTGGATAGTGAATGACGAAAACTAATAGGTAACATTATTGCTGCCCGTGTCTAAATTGTGATCCATAGAGACAGTTTGTACTGCGAAGTTACTAATGCTAAAGATAAAGATGTGGTTATTCTAAGGCCACAGCGGTATTTATATGTGGTGGTTGCAAAGGGGTATTTATACCCTTTTTGCAGTTCGCACCCACGCTCTTAACGCACTCAAAATTCTGTGTATTTAAAATTCAAAGCAAGTAAGAAACTTCTAGACGCCTTTCCGAGAAATCTCTAAGCCTGATGTAATGAGCGGCTTCCTTATTGGTCAAAAGATCGGGTTTGTTATCTATTAGATCCGGCTCTTGTACATTGTGGTTTTATACGTAATTCAAACAACAGATATTGTAACAAAAAAATCTTTAACATTATTTCGATAAAATTCGCTGTTGTATATATATTTATTCGAAAAATAAGACATAGCCGAACTATTCAAGTAAAAAAAAAAGTACCAATACACCAAGTTTTAAAGTTACGTTGTATGGCTGATGAGTGGAAACTTGGCTCCTTTTTCATATTTCAGACGTTCAATAGCTGAAACTTGGCGGTTTTTTGCTTACAAATTATTGTTTATATTCTTGAACGTAAATGAATCCAAGCGAAACACATACAGAAAAAGCCGCAGATTCAATGCGCCAGTTTCGAAAGTGAAATCTGCATTATTGCATTAAAAATCTTTGAAGAAATTGTTCTTATTTTAATTATTAATGTACTTGCTGCATTTTCATGTCTTGTAATACGACCACAAATGTTCATTAATTTCATTAAGATATAAAATATTGGTGAAAAAACCTGGCAATACTGCATCGCGACGAACTCTACTTCCTTTACACCGCCCCTGCCCCGGTACTCTGACAGATTGGCACCCTTACTTTTTTTATGGCAGATGCACCCCGTTGCCATAGCAGGTATGGGTTTCCTACAAGGTAAGATTTTGTACGTATACCTGTACAATTCTAAGCTCTAATCGTAATAGGAAGTATGACTGCTTCTCTACTTACCTGATTTTCCCAGGTGCACCAGAAAGTAGGTCATACCTAATACCTCGTAGCCTCCGATAATGGTGGCAGTGCTCGTTGGCCCAGGTGTATTTGATGCTAAACATGTTATGCTCCGGGAGGATATATACGGCCGAATGATGTAGTTAGGAATGATGTTTGTCAGCCAGGAGGTAGCAAGAAAGTTAAACTCCACAGTCAAAGAATTCTTAATCTGAACCATGATGTGTTTAGTGATGGATAACCTCTTTATGGGATCACTCACACCTGTGGTCAATTGTTTAAAAAAAAAAATGGGTATGTGAGGTTTACGTACACTTCTAATGGTAGATGGATCAGAATGATTATATTGTGAACAAAACATGTTACATAGACGTGAATTACTAGCAGGAGCATATAAAGCGTTATTATCATAGGAACGAGTGCTGGGCAGTATTACAGCTCAGTCCAAACGTATGATAGAAACAGTGCCCAACTCAGCGAATGTTTGTACAACATAACTGCATCCACCGTGTAAGGATTTTATTTTAAAGACTGGTTTTCATGTCAGGATAGCTCAGTCGGCATTTCGGTTGGTGTGTAGGTCTGAGGAGGCTCTGATGGTGGTTCGAGTCTGAAGCACCAATCGAATTTTTCTATTTTACTAATTCTGATCTAAAAGATCAGTCTAATCATTTCAAGCACCAGAATATTGTATCAGACTTCGTTATTTCTCGTTCCTACGAAATTTTACACAGTCCTGGTAAAACAGAATAAAATTGAAATAGACAGTGCCATGCAGAAGCTAAGGGGGCGCGTAATTGTATCGACGCGCTGAGTCACGTTAATTCTGGGATTTTGTTAAATACTGTCCCGCGTGCGGGAGACAGAATTGCAGTAACTCCGGTTTCTTAATTTGCTTTAATAGTGTCTGACATAATTCGGAATTGTGGTAACATAGAATTACCGTAGCTCTTGATGTTTCTGAAATACGGATGCCTGCAATGAAACCGGAATTACCATAAATAACATCCCTGCCTCGCGGCTATACATGCAACATCACAAATCACAACCATATTATTGAAATAATCCGGAATTGGTAACACGGAGTGACCCTAACTTTTGTTTCCAGTTTGTCAATAATATGGTTGTGATTTGTGATGTTGCATGTATAGCCGCGAGGCAGGGATGTTATTTATGGTAATTCCGGTTTCATTGCAGGCATCCGTATTTCAGAAACATCAAGAGCTACGGTAATTCTATGTTACCACAATTCCGAATTATGTCAGACACTATTAAAGCAAATTAAAAATCCGGAGTTACTGTAATTCCGGGTTTCACACACGAGTCAGCATTTAAGAAAATCCCAGAATTAACGTCTATACAATTCCGGCGCCCCGAAGCTAACATGATGGTTCCAACCTCCCAGCCCTTTTCAGCCCATGGACAACACGTGATATACTTTGTTCCACATAATGTTTTCAGAAAACTAACTGTATGACGCCACGTTTTCTTCCACTAAGAGTGCAAAAACATGTAAATATTCCACTCGTAGCCTCTGACAGTAACTGTGTAGAGCCCGCAATTGTGATATCAACATGTTTTTGCACTCGTAGTGCAAGGAAACGTGGCATCATACAGTTAGTTTTCTGCAAGCATAATGTGGAACAGACTATAGTGTATGTAGCTCAGTGCAAATAAACAGTGCACAGTGCACAGTGTACGTGTACGGGTACATACCTATGGGCAAGTCACATGCAATGACACTAAATTTGTTCCCGAGTCCCCTCTGGTGTCCCGACTTATGCATGGAAATGGGTAGGACGACTGTCACAATTTCCGGCACGGGCTGACCCGACTCAAGGAAGTGCTGTCTAATTGAAGCTGCGTAGCACGACATGAAAACATCGTTGATCGTGGTTCCCGTTGTAATTTTCAGTTTCTTGAGCATACTTAGGGGCAGTGGACGGGAAAAACCAATCCGCTTGTAACCAGACAAAGGAGGCCCGTGAAGGACGTTGCTGCAATCCTTACATGTGAACTAGGAAAAATACAAGTTTACAATCAGTGAAACCCTGCACGATAAACTAACTAATGCAAAGATCAGCCATGTCCATATCAACAGACAGCAGCCAAACATCTTTATTCAGACACATAATGAAATGCCCAAAGTGGGTGTCAGTGCTGAGTGCATAAACCAAATCTAGACACCCACAGGACTGTGATGTTACGCCCCTAAGGTGCAATGCTTGCACTGCTCTTTACATTGGCAATGCTCTAGGTCAATCGGCCAAAGGAAACTTGATCATACTAGTGCAATTGCCAAGGATGACATGAAATATTCTGTTTCCAAGCACGAATTAGGAACCAACCATCACTTAATCTTCAGAGACACCCGCATTCTGCACCACGAGCCAATTACAAGAGTAACACTTTGACTGGAATAGGCTATTATTCCATTGCTGCAAAATGTAGAGTTATGAATAAGGCAAAACATTTTACTAACATGGATACCTGGGTTGCCATTTGCAAAAATCTTCCTGTAAATTTGATCTGAAATCGCATTGACATACGCTCGTTCGTTCATCCCATTTTTAGTGTTTCATCTTCAATGTGTTGTCAGTAACTTGGATTTTTTTTTAGTCGTTTAGCATTTTCGGGTTGTGTTCTTACTGTTGTGTTATATTTTAGATGACCAGGGCATGCATTTATGCTGGAAATTGCTCTATGTTCATCGGGTAATAAACTTTTTTTTATTGATCTTGCCCAGCGTGCAAAGTAATTCTGTATAAATAATCAATAAGACATTTTCGTTGCAACTTATATTAAATGTGTAAGCTAGCTCATTCAGAAAAAAAAAACACTAAGTTAAGTTTAGCACTTGCAGTAAGTGCGTGATGGCAGTTACTAGTTTAACGTAGGAGTATTTCCCAGATTCAATGTTACAGCACCCTAGCAACTGTAGCTAGACTCTGTAATGTCCTTCGGCCTTGGCTGTTCGATCCAAGGTTCCTGAAAATTACAATGAGCCTAATTGTACATTGTTAATTACGACGAGAGACTTATATCATGGAAAGTCAAGTTCAGTCGATATTAAATACAGCTGTAAACCAGATTCAGTCGCCATTCTGGCCTTTAATGTAAGAAAAAAGACAGCTACTAGTGAGTATAGTGGTAATTATTGCCCCATGCACACAATGAATGAATGAAACACAAAGCATGAATTTTTTAGAGATATGTTCCTGGTCACATTGAAAAACCACAAGTTCATGCCAAATATACACTGTTTTAATAATTTTCGACAAAAATGAAAAAACACTGATAAAAACATGCCCAAACAACACAGCTACGGACATCAGCATCCGCCATCTTGGAACACAAGATAACAACACCTGTGGTCAGCCCAGCCTATCTTGTGTTCCAAGATAGCGGATGCTGATGTCCGTAGCTGTGTTGTTTGGGCATGTTTTTATCAGTGTTTTTTCATCTTTATGTGACCAAGACAGCAAATGTCTGCCGAAAATTATTAAAACAGTGTATATTTGGTATGAACTTGTGGTTTTTCAATGTGACCAGGAACATATCTCTGAAAAATTTACGTCCACACAACCACAATTTGAATTGTTTGACAAAGCATGAAATTAAATTATACAGAAATCAATGAAACTTCTAGACTTAACGATTCTGGCCTTAAATATCATTGTCGTAGTTTCTGGATGACAACGGATATTGGTTTGGTTCGTATTTACTTATAGCAGAAAAGGTAACGAAAAGAAAAATTTCTAAACCACCAACGTGCCCAAGCTTAAAGAGTGCCGCAACACGTGTAATTAGCAAGAAAGGTGGTGTAATAAAATTCTTTCAGAGAATAGAAAAACAATTTTTGTACCAATACGATATGGATTAGCCTTTTCAAAATTCTGGATCATTGTTAGTACCTGCTTATAGAGATCTCCTGGCAAATCGGCAATACTGTAAAATATCTTCTTAACTTGGCTTATCCAGTCAAGGGTTGGTCGACTTGGGTAGAATCCCTTCTTTATGTGTTCAGGTTGGTCCACCATGCAGAACATTACCATCTTCATCATAGAAACACCATCAGTTAGACTGTGATGAATCCTCACGAGCAGGACGAAGTGTTCATGGGTTGGATTCAGATCCTCAAAACCTTTTGCAAGGGGAAAGAAAACATAACACCAACCTGAAGTCTGTGGTGGAAGAGGCTGACCACTTAGTTGTCCAATAACCTCATGCAGTTCATTTCTGTTCTGAATGGGACTGCACTGATGCAACTGAACATGATCTTCAATGCTGAACTTCTCCTCATCCCTCCACATGAAATAGCCATATTCTTCATGGAGGTATTGCTGTAGTGTCGGATACAACAGTTTTCCATTAGAGGATTTGGCCATGACCAGTTTGTGGTAAAGAAAGTTGCGTATTTTGGGCAAGTCTATTTCACCCTTTAATATGAAAGTAAAATTGATGGCATGTTCAGTCTTACCGGAATCAAGTGCGGCCCCAGCATCAATACCTTCCAAAAATAGAACTGGCTGGCCAGTCCGCCACCGGATTGCAAATTCCACCCCCTTGCGGTACATTGCGAAGAAGATGAAAAGTGTTATGGAAAGTAGCAAGGTGGCACTGATCACAAGGGTACTCCCGAAAATGACCAGCATCATTTTGAAGATTCTTCCAAACTCTAAAGAAACAACTCGCTTGATGGCGATTGCATATGGCTGGCGTGCATAGATTCTGGACGCCATTTTTGTCTTGTTGGAATTAATTTACGCCACAGATGCTGATGCTTCTTTATGCAATGGTGTTTTACCGTAA
This sequence comes from Lithobius niger, assembly GCA_023313725.1. NCBI lineage: Eukaryota > Metazoa > Arthropoda > Chilopoda > Lithobiomorpha > Lithobiidae > Lithobius > Lithobius niger. The sequence continues at coordinate 3,041 of JAHWFP010216887.1, read as the reverse complement.
TCGGCAGTTTTCTTTAGGCTTATTGGTCGTTTGATCTGCCAAATACTTCATGAATTGTGTAACGACTGCAGCGATGCTAGCATTCATCTTGATCTGAAAGTCCTAATCTGGAAGTGAAAAAGAGACAACTGTTTCACGACATAGAGTAAAGAGACGTATAGAACACTGAGGTAAGTTTATTATTCTGTACTATCTGGAAGAAGAAAACATAGCAAAACTGAAAAGCCACATACCACACTTGTAGTGTTGGGACCACACAAAGTAAAAAAGAGAGTTAAAAGACAACTACATATGGATAAACCGGGTTTCCAGTATCCAAAAGTATAAGAATAAGAAATTATTCAAACTAAATACAGGCGTTAAAAAAAAGACAAAACAAAATACTCTATAAAAAGCAACGTTCGATGTGCGTGCCTCCGTAGTTGTATCTAAGGCACCAATGATGACAGCAGAATTAGGCAATCAAATTATGCGTTGGTTAGGCCTTTTTTCATTACTGTAACTTGTTTTGTTGACCCTGAAATATGCTAAAAACTGCTCTACAACTGCTTTTTGAAGTCAAAATTCGTTCAGGGAAATAATTAATCAGAAGGAAACTTGGTTGCCCCAAAAAAAAATAATAAAAGGAAGACATATTTGCGTTGCATTTAGTATCAGCAAAACAACATATAGGTCTCAAAACTAGATGGATTCAAGTGGTTGGACGCACGGAAAGCAGATCTTGTAGTGACATCAGTTACGACTTGCCCATTTTGGACTCATTTTCGCATCAAGAACCAACAATCACAGTGACGTCATTTGCAGCTTGTCCCAACAATACCTCCGCATCTGCCAAGCCGAAGACTTAGCATTACGATTAGCTTTTAATTGTTGATCATTATTAAAGCAAAGTAACTCTGTCGAAACTGTCCAGCATTTCCTCTTGGATTGTCCACGCTGGGTGTCTCAGCGCCGATTTTTGCTTAGGGGGGGAAGGGATCCATTGCGGCAGCTTCTAGGGGTCCCGCCGCATGTGGTGGCTGGCGGTGGGTCCCTGGGTCGGGTCTTGGGGTTTTGCCGAGCTACACAGCGTTTTGACTCATGACTCTGGTTAATTCTGGTGTCCTACTCCGTTGGTTCGGCACCCCTCTCGCATTCTGTCGGGTTTGCCTTAGTGAAGTCCGGGCAGATATTTGATGTACATTGATGTGTTTTAATGTGTTACTGTGTTAGTTTTTAAGTGTTTAAGTAGTAACTAGGTTAGTTAGTAGCATGAGCGCATGGCTCGAAGGCCCTTTCTGCTCAATAAAGAAACTCAAACTCAAACTCTGTCGAACTTCGTTCCTTAACTCTGACCTGTAAACCAATTAATAATATACAAATAGTAAAGGACACTTTCCACGATAGTGGATGGCAGACAGAAGGATTTGGCGCCGCTGATACCAGGCCGAGTTTAGAGTAGATTAAGATGCTCTCAAAAGGAGTGACGCCAAGTCTTCTCCCGCTAACTCCTGGCGGAACCCTCGTTCCGTGCTTATAAAACTGTTCCCGAATGAAGGACGTTCCAAACAGGTACAATGCGAAGTCGGTTTTGACCATAAGTTTCGAAGAATCCTATATGTAAGTACTAGGTCTGTTTACAATTGGCCTTAGTCTAGCAGTTCGGTACGCGCCCTTGATAGGTGTTCAGTATGGTTTATACTGTATTGTCCTGGTAGACTCTTTGTAAATCGTCTATGTACCGACTCAATAAGGTCAATGTCTTTTGCAAGATAAGGAGACCACGCTGTGGTCGCAATTCAAGGATTGGGAGGATAAACACATTGAATGCCCAAACTTTAGTTTGGAAATGGCCAGACGTAAAAAACCTGTTAATCACTGCCAGCCGACAAAACGCAGCGGAACAAACCTTCGACCAATGAGGTGAAGACTTCAGGTTACTAGAAAACCAAATGTCAAGATCTTTCAGTTCCTTAACAAATGGGATAACATTGCCTTCGAGTAAGTAGTTGTATTCGGGGTAACCGGTCCAATACGACGGGTCAGATACTTTGATAGTGAAAGCGGGAGCTCCCACAAGTCAGACCAACCGCTGACTATGTCTATGACTTCAGCGAGTACTGGGAAAGCTCCCAATGATGGGAGTGCCATACCCAATTTAATATCATAAGCAAATTTTGCACCGATGGAGAACGAAAAGTTTAGATGCAGGTCGTTTACATAAACCAGTAAAAGAAGAGTGCCCAGAACAGAGCCCCGAGAGATACTGCTCAGCATGTTGACCCTGCTCGAAAGCTCATTTTCGACACACACCGACTGTGAGCGGTGGATGGCGACCTTAACAGATGTCCGTTAATACCGCAGCCCATAATCTTAGAAATAAGCTTCTGATGAACCACAGATTCGAAGGCTTTCTTGAAGTCGAAGTGGACTACGTCACTTTGAGCCCCTATGTCCAGTGAGTCCGTCTATCTGTCCAGGATGATCAGAAGTTGAAAAGTTACTGAACGTCCAGGACGGAAACCAAATTGGTATGGTCCAATAATTGAGCACTCCTCCAGAAACTTCAACAGCGAATACCTGATGAGAGTCTCCATTACCTTACACGCTACGCATGTAAGAGCAATAGGTCGATAATTTTCGTGGTCAGAAGGAGGCTACTGTCATCCCATCTTAAAAATAAGTATGGCAGTTTCCTTCATTCAGTGTTGGGGAGGCTTACCCTGTTTAAGCGACACGGTGAAAAGGCGAGACAAAGGGTAGCTCACCTGCAGTGTACTCTTCTTGAGCAAGAAGGCAGATAGGCCAGATAGGGCATGCAAAGAACTTGGTTTAATAGCAGACAAAACAGAGACTACTAAGCCCTCAGTAAAAGTTACTAAATCACAAGTTTTCTGAAGGAAGGATACTGTCATCCTTATTTTTAAGAAGGGGTGACAGTAGCCTCCTTCTGACCACGAAAATCGACCTATTGCTCTTACATGCGTAGCGTGTAAGGTAATGGAAATTATCATCAGGGATTCACTGTTGAAGTGTTCTGAGGTTAAAAGAGGCACTGGTTA
>JAHWFP010216884.1:0-14522 GCA_023313725.1 Lithobius niger | reverse complement strand
CTTAATTTTTTTTTGCAGCCAAACTTTATTTAACTTTTTGTTTTTTATTGGTGTGCATAACTTTCTTTAACTTGTAAACAACATTTTCAAACTTTTTAATTTGTTTAAATATTCTTCAAACTTGTCTAAAATATTTTTTCAAAACTTTCAAACAAGCTTCTTTTCATTTGTGTTTTTTAATTTTGTAACTAGATTTTATTTTTTAAAACTTGTGCAAACTTTTCAAACTTTTTAATTTCAACTTAACTTTCACAGCAACCTTTTTTCAAACCAAACTTTTTAAATTTTGTAACTTAACTTTCAAACAAACTTTTTCGAATGAATGTAATTTTTCGCTGACTATGTTTTTCGTGACTATGTTTTCGCTGACTATGTTTTTGCTGACTATGTTTTTTGTTGACTATGTTTTTTTATTGCTGTACATATTTATTTTAATCTTGTGTAAAATTTTTTTAAACTTTTCAAACAAAAACTTTTCTTAATTGGCATAAATAATTTGTCAAAAAAATTTTTTAAACTTAGAAAATTTTTTCAACTTAACTTGAAATTTGTAACTAGATTTTATTTTCAAACTTGTAAACAAAACTTTTTTATTTGGTGTGAATAATTTTATTTTTAACTTAACTTTCACAACAAGCTTTATTTAACTTGTGCAAATTTTTCAAAAACTTTTTTCAATCTTGTGTTTTTGTTGTTGTACATATTTACTTTTTAAACTTGAGTTTTTATTATTGGTGTGCATAACTTTAACTTGGAAACTTTTTTAAATTTGTGACTTAATTTTTTTTTTTGCAAGCGAACTTTATTTAACTTGTGCAAATTTGTTTTAAAACTTTTTTTGTGTAATTGATTTCAACTTAACTTCACAACAAACTTTATTAAATTTAGTAACTTAACTTTTTTTAACTTGTGCAAAATTATTTTGAAACTTTTTCAAACTTTTTTAAAATTTGTAACTAGAATTTATTTTTAAACTTGCAAACAAACATTTTTTCAAACTTGTAAACAAAACTTTTTTTAATTTTTTATTGCTAACTCTTTTTAACTTGTTTTTTTTTTAAATGAATGTAAATATTTTTTTCACTGCAACCAACTTGACTTTGAAAATATGACTGTAAACTTGTTGATAATCAATGCATAGCAGGGGCTAGTTATTCAGAACTTATTTTTTAAACTTGCAAACTTTTTTTAATTAAAGTATTCCAATTTAAATTTTTCGGCATAGCCTAAAGTCCCAATTATTACATTACCATTTATATCGCCATTCAGGCATTAAGACCATTTAGGCATGATAAAATAATAAAAAATCCAATTTGTGCGACCGTGTGAAAGTGTCGCAAGTTTGGTAGCCCCAGTGAATACCAATGAAATTGTGCTTTATAAAGAGTAGGCCTATATGTTAAGCCAGTGGATACATCCGACCCATGAGTTTTTACTGAGTAATCTTGTTTGAAGTGTGAGACTGCAGTGTATTAAGACTGACATTTTAATAATAATAATAATATAAGGTTGCTCCATATGATGAGAATATAAAACTTGTATTTTTTACAAAAAATATCAGTCATTTTCCAACGAGCGTTCTAATTGGTCAATTCCAAAACACGTCATCATGTTCCGCAACGCACTAACTGGTCTTTTGACTTCATGGATCACATCTAACATGTATAGGCATGACATGCCATGTCATCCTAATTTTAACCGACGCCATCTTGTTCCGCAACACCGTGATTGGTCATGCGTAGATTCTAACGTGTATGACATGTCATGATGTCATGATATGTTTGTCATCCACCCCAAAAAAATTCTACTAACAACCTAGCTAAATTGACCAACACGAGCATTCATTGTCTGTGTTTCTTCAACTAAATCTTCCCATTCTAAAGACGACAAATTAACCCTTCATATTTTCGTCGTAAACACACGCAAGAATCACCATCAATTATTTTCACATATACCCAAAACGAATAATTTTTATTCCCCAGAGACGTCCCTTGTTCACCATTTTCAGTAATAAAAGTACTTTTTAATTCGATCGGTTTAGCACCCCAGACTAGCCCGTCCTAAATACCACTCGTATTTAAATGCACTTTTGGATCGAGTAAAAGACCCACTGAACAAATTTAGGTGCTGAGAGTTTCTGCCATTCCTTGGTAGAAAGTTTCATCCCCTCTGGTTTTAGACACAGGTGTGTATCGGAATCACTCTTGACGCAATTGTTTTCTGGTAGATTCCGCACTATAACACATTTTTTCCCCGTTACGACTTTGCGTTACGAAGACTGGACGCCCAGCAGGGAAATACCCATCGTTTTCATCGGTCGGCCGCGCTGTTGAGCCCCAGTTTGAGCCGGTCACGTCATCAAAATCCTTTACTGTTTCTGTTTGGTTTTGACGAATATTTTAAGCTTCGTTAAAATTGGGACGCCATCTCTCATCTGTTTTGGATACAGATTGAAAGAAATACATGCAAAGTCAACCACCTAATGTGTCGTTGGCTGTGAAATTACATTGAGAACTGATATGGTTCGTGCGAATAAAATTAATAGCAGCAAGGACTAACATCACGGCCATAAATACAAATCTAATAAACCGATCTATCTCACGCTTATGATCGGCAAAATGAAACGGGGCATGGTGACAATGTACGAAGCACAACAAACGAATGATTCTCACAGCTACAATTTTTATTCATATACAAACGGAACCGGAAGTTTTTTTTTGCCGCAGGTTAACTAATCGTCACGAACACAACAAACGATATCGTAACCTAAAGACTTTTCATTTTTATATGTGTTACATCAACAACGCTGCCACAGTTTGTAGTTGTTGTTAATTACAAATTAGAAAAAATTCGTTGTAAAATTCTGCTTTTAACACACGCATGTCACCTTTGCCATGCACAGTTAGGATAAAAACAAACTTTACACATGCCCCTTTCGACACGATCACAACAGTCTACTGTATAATAAAATCTTTCATCTCCAGTTTTTTTTTTACAACGGCCACGATCATTAACCAACAAAAACAGTTTATTTACGATTGATTGCTTTTTTATGCACATTGACACCTTTGCCATGCACACTTACGATAAACAAACTTTACACATGATCACACACGATCACTTTACACTTTACACACGATCACAACAGTCTAGTGTATAATAAAATCTTTCATCTCCAGTTTTTTACAACGGATACAGTCATTAACCAACAAAAGCAGTTTATTTACGATTGATTGCTTTTTTTTTTAAGCGCACTTCGTAAGATCACGCATAGTGAACAGTGTGTGCAAATTTTTAAAAACACATGCAAGGCCAGTGACATTTCCTGTAAAAAAAATTTATCCTTGTTGCCCCATAAGAATCTACGATGGACTTTATTTGTTTGTTTGGGACGGGTCTGTGGCATCAAATAGCTCTGCAAATCTTCATAGACGGCCTTCTCGTACGTCGAACGCCTATTCCGATTTCGAGTTTTCAACGAAAAGCATCGCTGTTTGTTTGTCTGTTGCATATTTTTTTATTACCATTCTAAAATGTATTTCTTGTTTTTGGATTGTTCCTTTTAAATTACAACTCAAGTTAATTCAGGTGTCCGTACATGTTGCCAAGGGGTCAGGTGCACTTGAAGGGGGAAATCCCGATGACTGGCCACCGTCCTTACCGATTTCATACGTAATAATTCGTCGCGTGTTGTGGCCGTGCCGTACCATGCCGCTCCAAGCCGCTCTGCACCACGGCCACGTTCCGAGCGCAACTTGATTTCACTCGTAATAAATGCCGAAACGTGGCCGGCCACGTTTTTCGACTGCCCTCTGACGGTCAAGCTTGGAACCCAACTACGGAAACGAAAATTAAAGTAGACCGAAGTGAAACTTTGGCAAATGTTGAGCGGCACTGTTCGTTTGGCCACCTCACCCGTGTGCAGGAAAAAAATTTGGAAAAAATGTTTAAGGAAGAAATAAAGATAACTGTTTTTTTTTTTTTTTTTTCCTGTTGTTGTTAGATTCGGTTAGGTTATTTGCCTGGTAAAATAATTTAAGGCAAACTTTGGCATTTAAGTTTATAAAAACGGTTTAAACTTATTTTTTACCAAGAGTTACCTCAATTGTTTTTGTAGCGGAAAACGTCTTAGGGCTACAATATACGCAACAAGTAAAAAAAAAAATTAGAGAACCATACGTCGGACGGGAAAAAATAGATATACGAGGAATCAACACTTAAAATGTTCGGTTTGTTTATTTATTGGTTTGTTTATCTGTGTGCCCTTCCATTCCTCCAAAAGTTAGGCCCCTAGAAAGATGAGAGTAGTGCCAAATGAAAAATAACTAAATTAGGCTTCAGATAGGCCTATTTTCATTGTTAAAGGGGGGCTTAGCCAGGCCCCTTTCTATTGTCTCTCACCATATGGCCTTCCATCTCTCTTTTCTATCTTATCTACTATCTTAGCCCATGAGTCAAAAGTATCATTTCACACAAAAACAACTTCCATTCAACCAAAAGAAGTCAGGAGACACTAGCTATAAACTAACTAAGACAGGGAGCACTAACTAACATTTCACACTTACAGAATACTACTTCTGGTTCTGGCAGCCAACCTTACACACCACACGATCTGAGATGATACTACTTTAGATTAAGATGGGCGGACTGGGAAGGCGTACTTCTCTCTCTCGTCATGCTCAGTTCGTCACTCATTCAGTTCGTCACACCAACTATACGTCACACGCTATTCGTCACACACTGCTCGTCAAACTTATTTCGTCACGCGTTCAATTTGTCACTGCAACTATTCGTCACATGCTATTTGCCACACACTACTCGTTACGCTCGTCACGCTCATTTCGTCACTTATTAAGTTTGTCACTCCAACTATATGTCACACGCTATTCGCCACAAACTACTCGACACGCCAATTCGTCACTTATTCAGTTCGTCACACGCTATGAGTCCAACCGCTACCAGGGATATGTTCGAGTAGCCGTAGCCCTGCTCAAACAGCAGGCCAGGACTGCATCAGGAGCTACGACTGTAATTTTAAAGTAGTAATAATGGTAATAAATAAATAACGATTTCATTTTTTTTGTGTGCGTGCGCGACTCGACTAATCCTCAATTACTTTTTCCCGCGAGCGTGCGAGTTTTTGAGAATACCCTGCCAATAACCACATTTCTGTATGCCCGGCCGCATATTTTTTTTTTCGTAAACATTTGAGATAGGCAGGCAGGATCTCGCTATGAAACTTCGTTACTTATCACCCACTAGTGGTGATTATGTGTAAATTGACTTTATTGCTGGTAATCTATCTGACCTGTTGTTGTTGTAGTTAGGTTAGGTCACGTGACCTAAGTTTGATTAAGCGAGTTTTTTTCTGTATGCTGCTGGGCTGCATGGAGAGGTATGTAGCGAGTTACCCTGAACTGTTTACAAAAAAAAAAATTATGCCGGCCGCGCACTCGACGAAAAGTCAACCTCATCAGGATAGCTGAGCTCTGGTCACCCGATTTCGTTCAATAAACTAAATTGTAAACGAGATTGCAATTCAAAAACTCATCGCTCCGGAACCAGCTTTTAAAAAATATAGGTTTTTTATAGGCTTTTCAGGTTTTTACAGGTTGATTTTGTAACACTAGTAATAAGGAATCTAAGGGATTTTGTAACACTAGTAAGGGATCTTCGTGCGAGCTGATGCTTCTGGAGATGATACATAATATTGCTAGTGCACTAGATGAAGGAGCTACCGTTGACTTTGTAGCATTGGACATGGCTAAAGCTTTTGACTCCATGCCTCACGATTTGCTTCTTATGAAGCTTCAAGGCGTCAAGGCTTCTTATGAAGCTTCAAGGTGCATCAGATGCTGTTGTGAACTGGTATCGTGCCTTCCTCCAAGACAGAAGACAGTTTGTTGTTGTAAATGGAAAAAGGTCAACTGAGGCTCCAGTCTTGTCTGGAGTGCCACAGGGATCCGTTAGTGGTCCTATTCTATTTTTGATTTACGTAAATGACCTGATCGAATCCATTCAGTCTGAAAAAGCAGTGTTAGCAGATGATACCACAGTGAGCAGATGTATTACGGAGGCGGCTGACAGATGATGGCTGCAATTTGATTTGAATCGAATTGAAGAGTGGTGTAAAAAATGGAGAATGAATCTCAATCCTACCAGACCAAAGTCTTAGCGGTGTCTAGAAAAAAGACTGCTGTCATCCCCGAGTATAAAATCGGAAATGATGCTTTACAGGTGGTTGATAGAGTCTCTATTCTGGGAGTTCAAATTAAAGGCACATAACTCCCTCCGGTATATTTTAACAGGTTTCCTCTATACATTACCGGAAATAGTTTTATATGAATTCATTTACCTTTTATTTGACCGTATAAGGGTATGATCCCGGTGACAGATGTGGAGCGTGTACGCTAGTAAGCTTCTTTTTTACCGCTCGGTCCGAGGAGTATCTCACTCCCGGCAGAAAGCTTCTAGGGCTCCTTTTTGTGGCGACGTCACGCGATGTTTACACGCCTAGTCTGTGACGTAGTAATTCTTCGTGCACTTCAAGTCACATGACTTGCCGCTCCTGAGCTAAAGCCAAGTGAGATAGCAGCTGCCTTACTCGAGGCACGCAGCTTCAATCCCAGTTAACCTTGTTCTGAGCTTATCAGGAGAAATGGCGAGTGTTGACGCATTTATTTATTCCACCAAGTAGATTTGCTACCGAATCAGTAAAGGAAAGGACAAAACGAGAATTGGATCGACAATTAGGTTTATCCTATGTTTACCGCATGAAACTAGGAAAGAAGGGGTGGGTCAGGGGCGTCAGGATCCTGACACAGTGATGGATAAAACCAAAGGCGGAGAAGAAATTAAATTGCGGGTTGAGTTTCAGACGTGAATTGTCGTAGCAGACATAAGGCTTATGGAAAAAAACGTTTAGCTGTAGTACCAATTAAATTACAACTAGGGTCGGTCGGGAGAAGCTTTTTTTTTTTTGATGGTGCACTTAAAACAGACCCTATTTTATGCCTTTTATTTAAGCAGTTTCTGTACAGTAACCGCCGCGTATGATGCCCGCATATACTAAAACATGAAGTCACAAATTAGGCTGCAAGGGAAAAAATAACGGTCGGGAGGACAAAATGAGATCGGTCGCAGGGGCGTAAACTTACTGCCCGAAGAAGGGAGGGGGAGGTTAAAATGTCTCCCCGCCTCCCAAACAAAGCGATACATAATTACCGTAGTAAGCATGCCTCCTTGAAATCGCCAATAAATTAATATACGTAACAGTCGGCAACGATAGGACGTAAATTTTGACATTAACACAGAATAAAGACCCCAGAATCTTTTATTTGGTCAACTACGTTCAATTAAAACTAACGTGTGGGTATTTTACCGCAGCAACAGACAGGAGACATTGATGATCATAACGTGCAGTCATCTGCGCCAGTGTTTGATTACCTTTTAGCATTCGTACGACGTGTCACATGGCGCGGCGTGGAAATGAGTATGATCATAGATTAGAAAGTTAACTAGATGTACCGTTTCACTTCTTCCCATCCTACGCGGAGCTCTGGCGGTAGTTGCGGCTACTAATACCTCTGCTAATGCTTTGCCTTCTGCTGCTTCGAAGGCAAAAGCATTAGCAGAGGTATTAGTAGCCGCAACTACCGCCAGAGCTCCGCGTAGGATGGGAAGAAGTGAGACGGTACATCTAGTTAACTTTCTAATCTATGGTATGATCTAGCGTCGGATGTGACGTCATGCTTGTTTCACAGAGCAATGCGCGCTGCGGTCGTGTGAACTATATTTTAGCGCAGTTGACGTATGAGTAAAGCGGCCAGGACGGAGGGATTTATGTGCCTTTAACAATAGGCTAAACTGGAACGACCACGTCTCGAGCTTGTACACAAAGGCCAATTCTGAAGTTCGCTTCATAAACCGTGTTTCGGCTGGTACAACGACACGCACTAGAGAGCTGGTTTCAATGCTTTAGCTCGGTCAAAACTCAATTATTGCAGTGTGGTGTGGGACCCTGAAACTAGATTTTTGCGGTAAAGTTCTCGGAATTGAGAAGGAGGATGTTGACCTGCACCCCCGTGACGTCATGAAGGCGGGCGCCATTTTTTCTTTCCTTTCTTTCCTCGTATTCGTCCGCCATTTTTTTATTTTCCTTCGTTTCTTCTTTACTTTTCTGTTTTATTAAATTAGTATTGAATCAGTTGAAGATTTTTTTCCCGCTGTGGCGAGATTCGAACCAGTGTCAGCTAGCTTATCAGATGAGTTAGGGACTAAAGGCTTAGCCCATTGGACCACGAAGACAAGTTAGAACGAAGGGTTGAGTTGTTGCAGGCATGAGAATTTTCAGCTAATTAGCTGATTTCAGCTTTGTTTGTGCTGAGCAACATTTTCAGTAAGTCTAGTTTTTTATTGGTCCTTCTGACTTCAGTTTTTGAACTTGGGGCATGTCTTCCATTTAAATTTAGGTGAATCTTAAGACCAACCTTAATAGACAAACCCACCGAGTAAACAACAACGTCACATCCGGTTTGAGAGGCTCGCGTCGCGAAGGCAAGAAGACTTCCGGTCGGCCGATTCAGGCCATATCGCTGTGCGTTACCTGGTTGCATATCTCTCATTGTCCAGTGCCTATATTAAAAGTATGAAAGATGTAGATGAAACAAAGTACTTAAATAAGTTATTCCTTGGTGTCCGTGCCTTACCAGACCCATCTGGTGAATAAAATAAAGCGAAATTCACGATGGCTTGCAACCAATGGCACAAGATCAAATTTCTATTTCTGTACGCCAGGCGTTCTTTTACACGTGAGAAACGATGAAAGCGTATTAGTCTGGAAGCTTATAATTTTTTTTTATTTGGATGAATTACGGAACGTTGTTTGTCATGTAAATAACATTTGTAATGTTGCACTTGTTTGTGCTGAAATTGCCTCAGGCCAACGAGACACGACACGCCTAAGAACCAATGCCACGACCCATGCCTGACTGCAAAATCAATACGGGGCAAGTGATAGCAGGCCACTAAACATTTTTGACGGTTTCGTAGTTAGAAAATATTTCATTAGAATTGAAATAGCCATACACAACTAGACATTTAACGTCCGTTTCTTCCCCCTCATCATGGCACTAAAAAGATTTTTTTTTTAATTATAAAAAAAATTATTTTTTAAAAAAGTTTTAAAAACGAATTTAGGAAAAAAAACTACGGCAAAATAGTCATTAAAAAAAAGGGCCTAGCCTGCTAAAATTAAAGGCTCGAATAAAAAAGCCAGGGCTAGAATAAGAGCCAAGTACAAAAAACCGAAAGTAAAAGCCATGGAAAAAAATCTGAAAGAATGGCCAAAGTGTCAAAAGTCTCGAGTAAAAAAGTCAAAGCCAAGAAACAAAAAGTTTAGAAAAAAAGTCACGAAAAAAAGCCTGGTGGAAATCTTACAATGCTTGGTGAAATTCGACCCAAGGCAACTGACTAATAATAATAAAAAAAAAGAAAGAAAGCCAATGCTAGAATAAAACCCAATGGGGAAAAAAGCTTGGGACCGTAAAAGCCATGGGGGAAAAAAAGACTACAGTAAAAAAAAAAAGGTCCCGAATAAAAAAAAGTCAAGCTTAAATTTACAGCAAACTGCCAAAAAGCCCAATAAAATTCGATCTAACCTTATAATTTTTTTTTTTATAAATGCGGTCTATAAAACCAAAATCAAAAACAACGAAACATTTTTCCTACGGCTATTTTTTTGCCACAGTCTATTTCTCATGCCAATTTTTCTTTGGCTTTTTTAGCATGGCTATGTTCTGCAATATTTTTTTTTCGCAGCTTTTATTTGTCTTCTCCCAGAAAGCATGAAATGGATGGCTGAAGCTTTCATGCTTTCTGCTTTCATGCTTTCTGGCTGAAGCTTTCATGCTTTCTGGGGGGGGGGGGGGATGAAGGGGGAAGGGGCTTCAACCATTCATTTCATGCTTTCTGTTTCATGTACGGTTGAGGAATTTGGTAATATTTCAAGAAACCATGAAAAAATACAGTACACGCAGTAAAAAAAGAATAAACTTGAACAAAAACATAATTTTGAAAAGTTTTTTTTTCTCTTCATAGTGGGGGGGGGACGAATGACTTTAATTATGAAACGATTTATCTTGATTTTAATTTGTCACTCGCGATCTACGGTGCACACCTTTCTGTCGATTCTTGTTCACCATTAGCTGAGAAACTTTTGCAATAGGCCTGCTTAAAATGTGCACAAGTTGTGTTTGATTAAAACAATTCTAGTCTTATTTGGCGTGAATACAAGCAAGTGTAGGATAGGAGCGATACCTACAGCTGAAGGACACACTGGTCTGATAAACGCTCTTTGAACAAACTACAAGTGTTCGTTCTGTTTCTCTTCGCCAATTTTTGTGTGAACAAAAATATTAAAAAAAAAAATATATAATCCGGATGACTTGCATCTTTCTAACGGTGTCCTAAAATAAGTTTAAAAAAACTTGTTTTTAAAATAGTATTTTCTCGACGTAAACAAAACGTTACGACGTCGATTTATGAAATGAGCAGAGCAAAGTTAGAGCTTGAAGTTGGCTGCCACTCTCCCTGCAGCGTTTGCCCACACATTTCTCTTGACTGATGTTAGTAGCAAACTTTAAAAAAATTTATCGAGGAAAATAAATTGGTCCTAGCTTTGTTGGTATATCCACACGCAACGCAAGAAGTAGGTATGGTTTGATTAGATTTTGCCTTGAAATGCACGCGACAGCGCTACACCGGAAGCTTCGATTCTCCCGTGCTCGTGGGGCCATCTGGCGGCTGCCGCGAACCCTAAGGTAAACGGACTCGTCTATACAAACCTTAAAATGTTCAGTTATTTTCAGAAAAAAATCCATCGTATATCCTTTTATTTTGCTCAAAATACTTTCAGCTTTTTTTTGTTCAAGGCCACTCTCATGCCTGTTGTTGGTCTTAAAGTTAAGATTGGAGTTGAAGGAGATGACATCACGAGGCATGGAATTTTTAGAGGAAGTTGACAATTAAACATATTTATACTAAAAAATTATCTTCGGGACTATTAATTAAAAAAAAAATAAGCAAGCCTCTCTACAGGGTGTCAGACAATAATAAAGATGAGCCATTACATCTAAAGATGGCCCCCTCCCCACCCCCTACCTTGAAAAAGACATTTTCGTAAGTAGCAGCCTTTTAAAGATACATCCCTCCCCCTCCCCACCTCTAGCTTTAAAAATTGCCTAAGTACCAGTCTTTAAAGATGGTCCATTTCATCTAGAGATGTCCCCCCTCCCCCCTCCCACCCCTACCTTTAAAAAGTTTCACCTAAATAGCAGTCTTTTAAAGATGGTCCCCCTTCCCACCCCACTACCTTTAAAAAAATCTTTTACCTAAATTGCAGTCTTTTAAAGATGGTCCATTACATCTAAAGATGAAACCCAAAAACTCTTTCCTCTAAAGTTAAGAAATGAAATATTATTTATTTGATGGCACAGTCGTTGAATACTGGAAAAAAATGCAGTTCTTATTTCTGTTTTAACTTGGTCCAGGAAGCTGACTTTAAATCCCCCCTCCCTTCCCTTTGTCAGATAATGATAGGGGTGGGCTGGCGGATACACTCTCGTTTCGCCGACTCCCGTTTCGCCGACTCCCGATTTTACGAATCGATATAATCTCGTTTCGCCGACTTTTAAGTTATTTTAGTGCTGTCAATAGCACAAACATTTCTACGATCGTTAAGCAATGACATTGAAAGGAGCAAATCATTTCGATTTGAAAACTTGAAATGATGTTTAATTTAGGTTTGTAACATGCACCTATCATTTGTTGAAAAAGGACACATTCGGTAATTTTTGTAATAGAACGTTTCATGGTTAAATGTATATTTGTTGTTATTTGTATGATAAATAGATGAAATCCCAGTAAACAATAGAAGTCAACGAATGATTCAATGAGATTTTAAACTGCGAACTGCCAAAAATATTTTCCCGCCTATGTCGGGGAATATTGCATTGTGCTCCCCCCCCCCCCCCCTCGGTCTGGGGTTGGCTGGCGGCACTACTTGTCGACACGAACACGAGACACCACAGGCCCCTCTCATCCGAAGCATTTGTTTTTTGTTTCTTTTCGGGAGCATGAACCCAAAGTAGTTATTGTTTTGTTCAATCTGTCAGTTTCTGGTATCATTATCAACGGGGCATATTAAAATTATAGCGTATCGTATTTCTTAAAGTGGTCAAGTCAGTCTATGTTTTTAACTACCTGCGAATGAACTTTTTATTTCTTGCGGTCGGCGAAACGGGAGTGTATCTTTACAGAAATTCGGCGAAACGGTATCGGCGAAACGCGTGGGTGAACCGGGCTGGCGTTGCTGCTAAGTGGGGGATTCAGGTGATGAGCCGGACGTGTCTGGGCATGAAAATCTGCACAAGTGGTTACTAACCCCTCCCCCTCCCCCTACCCTCAGCTAAAAGATTCTTACCTGTAAAAATCCATATTACCATTGCTAAAACTTAAGAAATAAAAATTATTACACACTTTTTTAAAAGCAAAAAAGAATCATCTCTTTTAATTTATTCTTTCTGTTGGAAAACTTTTCTGTATCCCTTTAAGATTGAATATTGGAAAAGACACATTTTATTTATTTCTGTTTTATGTTGGACCAGGAAGTTGACTCCCCTCCTCTCGTATCAAAGTATTAATCTAAGAATACAATAGTACGGTGGCCAGTCATCGGGATTTCCCCCTTCAAGTTCACCTGACCCCCTTGGCAATATGTATGGACAGCTGACTTAAAGTTAAGTTGTAATTTAAAAGGAATAATATAGAAACAAGAATACATTTTAGGAAGGTAATAAAAAAAATATGTAACAAACAAACAAACAAACAGACAGACAGAATCACTGACAGACTGCAACAAATAAAAATTAAATAAAAAAAATGACAATTAGCTAGCAGTCATCAAAAGATTCCCCCTCCCCCACCCCAACCTTAAAAAAGCTTACCTAAGTGACATTTATCTAAAGATGTCTCCCTCCCCCCTCCCCCTCCCGCTCCTGCCAAACTAGCATGCATCTAAAGAAATAAATGAAGAAAGAAATAATTATTATTCCACAGTATTTGCAAAACTCTATGACCCGTTTATGAGTGATTACTGGAGAAAAAAGATGCATTTTATTATTTAGTCCAAGAAGTTGACTTTAAAAATCCACCCTACACATGTATGTTTCTACAAGTTATATCGTTGTCAAACTTTTGTTTTATATGAAAACAAAACAAATTTTCGTGTAGGCATCCTTGAGCAAAAACTTTTTTAGCCGAGAGAGAGCGATGCTTTTCGTTGAAAACTCGAAATCGGAATAGGCGTTCGACATAAAGTCGTAAGACGTACGAGAAGGCCGTCTATGAAGATTTGCAGAGCTATTTGATGGCCACAGACCCGTCCCAAACAAACAATCAAATAAAGTCCATCGTCTTATGGGGCAACAATGATAAAATATTTTTACGGGAAATGTCACTGGCCTCGCACACACTGTTCACTACGTGTTGCGTATGCCAAGGGCGTATAAAAAAAGCAATCAATCGTAAATAAACTGTTTTTGGTGGTTAATGATCGTGTCTGTTGTAAAAAAAAATGGAGATGAAAGATTTTATTTTACAGTGACTGTGATCGTGTCGAAAGGGGCATGTGTAAAGTTTGTGTAACCTGAGTGTGCATGGCAAAGGTGTCAAAAGCATCATTTTACACCAAAAAAAAATAAAATTTTTAAATGTGTAGTTAGCAACAAGAACAAACTGTAGCGGCGTTGTTGAAGTAACACTTTAGGTTACGATATCATTTGATGTGTTCGTGACTGTTAGTTAACCTGTGCCAAAAAAAAAATCAAACTTTTTTTCCAAGTGAGTGGGGAAAAAAAACTTCCGGTTCCATGTGTATATTAATAAAAATCTGTAGCTGTGAGAATCATTCGTTGGTTGAGCTTCGTACATTGTCATCATGCCCCCGTTTCATTTTGCCGATCATTAAGCGTGAGATAGATCGGTTTATTAGATTTGTATTTATGGCCGTGATGTTAATCTTTGCCGTCATTAATTTTATTCGCACGAACCATATCAGTTCTCAATGTAATTTCACACCCAACGACACATTACGTGGCTGACTTTGCATTGTTTTCTTCTTTTGATCTGTATCCAAAACAGATAAGAGATGGCGTCGCAATTTTTACGAATCTTAAAATATTCGTCAAACCAAAAAAAAACAGTAAAGGATTTTGATGACGTGGCAGGCTCAAACTGCGGGACGCCAGTCCGGTCGGCCGACGAAAATGACGGGTATTTTCCTGCGGGGCGTCCAGTCTTTGTAACGCAAAGTCGTAACGGGAAAAAATGTGTTATAGTGCGGAATCTACCCGAAAACAGTTGCGGGAGGACTGACTCTGATACTCACCTATGTCTAAAACCAGAGGGGATGAAACTTTCTACCTAGGAGTGGCAGAAACTCTCAGCACATAAATTTGTTCAGT
>JAHWFP010216883.1:93888-127356 GCA_023313725.1 Lithobius niger | reverse complement strand
TAAATCAACCTTAAAAGCCTGATGATGACAACAGTTAGTTGTTGAAAATTTGCTACACATAGGAGTAAGTGTCTAGTTTGTGGAAATGTGTGTGACTTTTTCGGAATTTCATCAGGTTCCACAGTACGAACTTCCAACGAAGGTTTTCGTGAGAAATTGTGAAATGGCGAGTGCTTTGTAAGGTCTACTGGCCAAGTGGCGACTGCTACTAGATTGACATTCGAAAGGGTTGCTAACAGTAAGCAGGGTTGGGTTTTTGACGTCGAAAACTAGTTTTTGACATGACATGTCGAAAACCGTGCAAAAACCGTCGAAAACTGTCAAAAAGTGACGAAAACCACTAAAATCAAGATTGGGCTGTCTAGATTCAATCAATGGTAATAGCAGTGTTAGGTAGCATGGCAATAAGTGAACTCTTAATTAACATAAGATAAAACATCAAAAGCTCTTAGGTTTTAATGTAATAATAGTGGGTTCTTAAAACAGTCTGAAAAATTTCTAAGCTTCTTTGCCATTTTAACTCCCAGTCTGTTATAGCTTGGAGTGCACGCAGGTTTGTGCTGTGGAATGAGTGGGGATTATGAAAGTGAATAGAGTGGCTGATTGAGTAAAACCTTCACATATTTGTTCAATTAAATCAAGTATTGGTGTTGCTGGGCATAATTATACAGATTCCGCTCCGACGTACATCTTGTGATTATTTTAAGTGACTAGACCTAATTACTAGAGATACAAAACAAACATTAGGGCAAGAGTGCAACCTGTTTACTGGAAACATAATTGAAAATATGTCAATTACTTAACCAGTAAACAGGTTGCAATCTTTATAATTCTCTATGTATTTATTTATTTACATTTTTTTTTGGCTTAAATGGAGTATTTTTAACAGTTTTTGACATGTCAAAAACCTATGTCAAAAAGGGGTTTTTGACATGACAGTTAAAACCATGGTAAAAACCGGATAAAACCTGTCGCATGTCAAAAACTTGCCAACCCTGACAGTAAGAGAGTAGCTGAAAAATATATATATTCCGGATTCCCGTACTCTTCACCCAACAAGCGATGTGACAAATGTTGGGAGGCAATTATGTTTTTAATTCATATGGAATGAATAGATTTGAAGAATGAAATTGCAAATTGCCTATGCAACTTACAAACTTTTACCCACTCCACCAACAAACGAGCTGCACGAGATTGCAATCACAAGATGGCAGTACTATCCAAATGGCCTGCAGCGCCAAAATTCAAACATCTACTCTAGCATGTAGATCCTTGCAGATTAATATTTTTCTTTACTCGCCATTGGCCTACATAGACCAGACATTTTTAATTGTCAAATTAAATTTAATGTCGCCACATTAAAATGGCATCGGATGTCCTAATTTTTTTTTTAAATCGAAGGCCAAGAAAAAAATCATTCAGTCCAGTCAGTCCTTATATCAGTCAACCAAAATTTCTTACATTTATAATTGTGGCCTTGTAATTGTGTAGATTTCAAAACATTGTTGATAATAAAGAAATTATCACAGTAGCATTTTGCCTCATTAACTTCTGGACAGTAAGGGCTAGAAGATTGTGCTTTGGACTATTGGAAAACTGGTAGAAAAACCTTTAAAATGGTATATTGAAACCACCAACAAGAAGTAAAGATATCTTCAGTTTGGTTTGTCCTTGTACCATCAACCCACCGGCCGAATTGACTCGCCAACTGACGAACGGCCGGTGGATTTCTGCACATGTAGCATGTAATCAATAGTTGGATGTGCTCGCACACACTTTTTGCCTAAAGAAGGTAGTGTATGGGATTTTGTGCAAATATGTAAATATTTTCTAAACATACCAAAAATTCACAAGATCACTTAAACCAACATCTGGCCTGCCTTATAACAGCCACGCGCTGATCGCCTCCGCGCATATTAGTACCGCCAAGGTCAACTGAGAAAGTAGCTGCGTTCCTCGCAGCGAAGAGCGCAGCTAGCGATAGTCTGATATTGATATCGGTATCATCTGTATTTATCGTTTTTTTTTTTTGCCATATCGGTATCGGACCTTTGTACGGCTATCGATACAGATATTAGTTATGCCAAGAAATGCAACCATCTTCCCTGCAAAACTCGACACCAAGCGAGGCAAAAACAACAACCAAGTGAGAAAAGCAAAGCCATTTGCTCAGTTTGTAATGAAAACGTAGCATGTGATAGTTCCGAGGCTCTTAAGTTTTACAATGACCAACTTAAAAATGTAATCTAACTGAGAAGAAAGGTATTGAAGCCATAAGTAGGAATAAGTGTAAAATACTATAATTGCTACACAGAACATTTTGGATAATCTTAGCAGTTGGAACCAATGCAACAGACGAAACTGAAGTTGCATTTGTATGGTAACTAAACTTTTAGTGGTGATTTAAAAAAAAATATTATTATCGGATCGGATCGGATCGGAATGTATCAGTTTACCCTTCATCGGTATCGGATCGGTAAAAAGTCATATCGGCCGATCCCTACTACTGTCTCAGTTGGCTTTGCGTCTCACAGACAAACCAGCATGAACGCATTAATTAGGTCGGCGCTAAACCGGAATAATTTTGGTATTTTAAAATCTCACTTTATAATTTTTTAGGTTAGCATCTTATAAATTTTCTTCGGCGATCTATTGCCATAAATTATTTTAATCTTTACCGTATTACTCTTTATTTCTGATTTATTACCAAACTATGAGGCGCCGTTTGGGACATAATTAAGTTACCTAAAATATATATAATATGGCGAATATATAAAACATTTTGCGCATATATGTATAATATTTTGTCAAATATATAAATATTTTAACATATATAAAATTATGTTCCATATATAAATTATTTTCCATGTATAAATTTTATTCCGTACATAAATTATTTTCCATACATAAAATACTTTCCATATATATAAAATATTTTCCATAAATTAAATACTTTCCATATATAAAATGTTTTCCATATATGCAATTTTTTCCATATATATGAAGTTTCCTCGTGCAATCCTCGTATATAAAGATTTTGTGCGCATCAATCTGCGCAGGTCTCCGCCCAAGGTGAGCAACGCCATCTACCGGCAGAGAGTGCAATTATGGCCTTGTTGCGGTGTTAGAAGCGATTGCGGTTGCAAGCGAATAGTAAATTAATAAATTCTACACAAATAAATGTCATGAATGTCTACACATTCAGCGAACAACTGTAATAATTTACTAGTTTATCACTGCATGCGTTACATGCATATCCAAGAAACGCAGAATTTTTAAATCAGAAACAAGTTGTACCGTAACCATATGCAACGAAGTGTTGTAGCACAAGTACCACTGTACCGGAAGTTCCGTACCATCATGCCCAAAAGCTCTTAAAAATAGCCGTTACGTTTTGTTGGTCGACTGCGACAGAGTCACCTCGCAAGGGGTTCGGGACTCTGAAAACGTATTCGACGTTGTATCTTACGTTTTGTGTCGAAAGTGAAATGGACGTGATGAAAGCGATCAAGTCGAGACTAGGGCCCCTGGTCCTGCATCATCATGAGCATCGTTAAGCCTGGCAAGATAGCTCCTACTGCCCGCAAACAGAAGGCAGCTTACCTGCAATAAGCATCAATTTTAAAGCTGTTTTGAATGAAACTCTTAAAAATAAAAAAGTGAATTTAAATGGTGCCTTAGTATTAAAAGTAAGCTTAACGCCATGGCAGAAAGAAGTAATTATCGTAGAAATGATACTGTGCTACGAAATTTCATTTTTATAGCACAGATGTAGGCCTAATTAATTCCTACTTTTTTCTGTCATGGTGTAAGCATACTAACACAATATTTAAACGTACATTTTATTTTACGCTTTTTCTCAAAACTGCTTTAAATTTGAAGCCTACTTGCAAATGAATTACGTTCTGTTCTGTCCTGTTGCGTTAATAGGCAACAGGAGCTAACGCCGCAACAAGGCCATAGTTGCACTGTCTGTCGGTAGATGGAGTTGCTCACCTTGGGCGGAGACCTGCGCAGATTGATGCGCACAAAAACTATATATGAGGATTGCACGAGGAAACTTCAAATATATGGAAAAAATTGCATATATGGAAAACATTTTATATATGGAAGAAATTTTATATATGGAAAATATTTGATATATGGAAAATATTTGATATATGGAAAATATTTTATGTATGGAAAATAATTTATATATGGAAAAAATTTATATATGTAAAATATTTTATATATGGAACTTAATTTTATATATGTTAAAATATTTTTATATTTGACAAAATATTGTATATATGCGCAAAATATTTTATATTATTCGCCATATTATATATTTTAGGCAACTTAATTATGTCCCAAATGGCGCCTCATACCAAACAATCAAAAATTAGTAGATGCACACCAGCTTTCATTAGATTTAGTTAGAGCCAGGGTTAAGAGATGCAGAAGCCTAGATCCTGTTTACATAAAATATTGTGACTGGAAAAACATATGTCTCAGTACTGTGCATCTTTGTTTGAAAAGACAATTAGAATTATTACTTATTCAGACAAATCAGTTCTGTATTAGGGATGTGCCGATGTAGTTTTTTTGCCAATGTACCGATACCGATTACTGTTAAAACGGAATGCCGATATAACACTAAATAATGATTATTTTGCAAAAAATGAAAGTGTGATACAGTTTCTGCAGCCGATGTACTGCAAGAAAAAAACCTGTATTTGATGTAACCTCATAAAAATATTAAAAAAGTTTGTGGTACAAAGCTTTTTTTCCCTGCAGCCATTGTCCCCAGACCTTACTCCACAAAAAAAGGCACATGCAGCCAACCATTTTCTGCACAATTGTAAAGATGTGAAAATGTTAATATTAATTAATCAACAGACGAGCACTTTATGATATATTAGTTCTAAAATACCAGCAAGCATCAGTTTTCCGTATCTATTTGCAAGCCACATTTGTCGGAAAATGTAAGTTAAATGGTTTTTTTTATATAACTTCAGAACAGATGGAGCTAATGACTTCTGGTTCTCACCATTAGAAAGCTGACGAAAAAAGGGTTAAAATGGTGATTTGAACGTCAAATCGGCCGATATTTAGCGAAGTTATCGTCGTTTTCGTATACATCTAAAAAAAAGTGCGGCTTATATGTGATCCAATACGGTATATCGGCACATCGGAGGAGTACATCGGCAGTACCGATATATCGGAATTGCCTTCAATATCTGGCACTACCGATATGAATCCGATAATCGGCACATCCCTATTCTGTATCCCACTATGGACTTCCCATGGCGGACATCAATAGAATAGAATTAGTAGTGGGAATCTCGGTGATCTGGCGACACAAACAAACAAAAGTAGGGTACAGAAAATAAAATTCACCAATAAGTAACAGAAAATCTCCTTGACGCCACGTTTTAAAACGGATTTTTAGCTAGGGTCGATTGACTAACGGTACGTAAATAAAACTTTGGGGCCGTACTTCATGTGGAGGATCAAGACTAATGGCGCTGGGAGGAATGTACTTTTAACCCTCTGGGCCCTAGAAGCCGATATATCGGCTTTACATTATATACGTTTGAGTTAAGAAAAGAAAACCTTAGGGCCTAGAGGGTTAATGTTGTTTCCTCTTTTCTGGCGTATGTAACTAAGTCCTCTTTTCATACTTGCACGCCTACTTTTCATTTTCAGAATGGTGATTATGGTGATTATGGTGAATGGTGATTTCAGGAGTTTTGGATGTTCACTGGATTCTACCTAAATTACTCATTTTATTGAGTTTTTTTTACCTATTTATTGGCTATCCACGTTAATAATTGTCAACACCCATATAAGTTGGATTTTAAATGTAGTTTGCAAGTTCCTTTTTAAATGGCATTCTCAGGATTAAAGGTACATTCCTCCCGGTTGGGTTTCCAGTATGGCTCACTTTCACATTAGTTCGAACGCCTGTAAATGTTGCAAAGGCTTTCATAGGCTATTCCATTTTCCCCCTAGTAAGAAACGGTTTTGCTACATTCACTTTGATGTTGGGTTGGCACGATAATCGATATCGCAAAAAAAAATTTCTAGCGATTATCGTATTGCACTCTTATTTATTGAATTATTGTGCCAACCCCGATGTATCGCATCTCGGAAACCGTAATAGCTAGACATAAGCGATTTGCACCGTTGCGTGTGGAATTACAAGGGTTCTCCAACCACGTGTGCAATACTGTTGCTAGACACAAATAGCTGATTGGAGAGTTAGTTTAAAATACAAACTGTAACGTTGCTCCCCTAGACTACTCTATGTGTCAGACATTATGAATGGAGACAAATCACACTTCTCCCAGGTATGGAATCCTTTATGCAACAATATAACACAGTCAAGACAAGCTCTTACTCCCACGCGCCGTCTCTCTCTCTACCTCCTTTCTCTCTCTCTTACCCTATCTACGCTAGCTACAAGTTACACACTCACCAGGATGCATCACTCTCACTCACCCCCACTTACCAAAAGACTCCCATCCAAACTACAAAAGGATCCAAATCAACAAAAATCTGACCACCTCGACGGCAGTTCCGTGTACGGCAGAAATGGTGGTGGTGGGGGGCAACTCAACAACAACGAAAAACAACAAGACGGACAAAGGAAAAAAACACAACAAAAAAATTTTTTACGCTTTCCAGCCAACCCTCTTATCAGATTTTTCTAGTTTGCTATCCTCTTCGAAAAATCTTACTGAGTATTTAGGTCTTTCAGCAAGTTTGTCCCAAGAACCCTCCATTGAAACCGCGCACATTAAATAGACGCGCAGGCGCACACACTTGAAAAACCCGTCGTCACGGGAAGTCATTAACTTTTTTACGCCCGACTGTCCGTCCATCCGGAAATTCTCTTTATAGGGTGCATGGACTCCCAAGCTTTCCATCCTCCCATACAACTCCTACCAAATTGGGAGCGGTGTGCACGTTGGTTGCACCACCGGCTATTTTCACATTTAATTGGCCGAAGCCATTCCAACTCTCATGGCCGCTCCCCAAAATGCGCCTCACCATTCCTAGTCACAAACCCTCGCTGACGCTGTCTGTCCACCGAAACAGCGACCTCGCTCACATTCCTATTCACCGCTCAAACTACAAAGCAAGCAACCCAAGCTTCCTCTTGTCGCAATGTGTGTGTGTGTGTGTGTGTGTGTGTCTGTGGGGGGAGGGGGGGGGGATGAGGAAAGGGGTGGGTCCTCTCCACCGTACACCATTTTGAACGGGGTGCACCCTTTTGCAACCTTATCAACCAGCATGAAGCCTGAATTATTGCCCAGAGGCGGAGTTGTCGCTCGTTCA
Source organism: Lithobius niger (assembly GCA_023313725.1). Taxonomy (NCBI): domain Eukaryota; kingdom Metazoa; phylum Arthropoda; class Chilopoda; order Lithobiomorpha; family Lithobiidae; genus Lithobius; species Lithobius niger. Next base: position 120,033 of record JAHWFP010216883.1, on the reverse strand, counting down.
CCCCAAAACAAGAAAATCAAAACATGCCACAAACAATTCAAGTGCTAAAAGCATGAGAGAAAAAAAAAAGATATCCTAACCACTACAAAAGGAAAAAGAAAAAAAATTTTAAAAGCAGTAAACACGCCTGCAGATTGTTCACAAGGCTAGTTGGTATACGCCGCCAACCAGTCCTTGACGTAATGCACAGCCATGCATTCTACTAAATGCTAGTCCTATAAATGTGTGCACTACGCTGGTCATTGCACATGCTGCCATTTCTTACACACATAGATGCTCAATTGCGCCTTACATCTAGCTAGGCCTACACTAAAGCTAAATACACGGACAAACACAAAAGTGGCACTCGCCGATAAAAAGAAAAAGAGAAGAAAAACTATAATTTCAACACTGTTCCGTATGTCACTTTCAGTCCGTAGTCATTCCGTTATACAATCGTGGTCAGTCCCTGGTATTTTCTTCGCCACCGTTCTTATTTCGCTTCCCTTCTTAGTGTCCCGGACGCCATCTTGGCGTCACGAAAATGGTTGGGTCGTCCTCTCCTGCGGAACCCATGGTGGTGATTGGGCGTGATTCGTACACGCAACGAAACTCCATTGATAGGGTCTCTAGATGGATGGGTGGGCTCCGTTCGCCTGCGCCGACGGTTATGGTCCGGAGCCAGTCTGCATGTCCCAGCGTTTGCAGCAGACCTTTGACGGTGAATCCTGCTATTCTGTTGTTGGTGGGCGTGGGAACTCCCGTCAGTGGGTGCCGGCGGCGCACTTCTCTGCCTGCTGTCACTCCGCCTAGCCTTTCCGCGGCTGCATATTCCAGCGGACGTTCGGCCCACCATCCTCCCGTAGAATGTCGTTTGTACAGGAAGATTGGTGGGCACCACCATGTCGTGGCTCTGCCCAAATACGGCGCGTTATCCATCGCAACTTCGCTGTTACTGATGCCTAGCAGCAATAAATTGTCCATCATCAACAGTTTCTATAAGTTTACCCAGTTCACCGACGCTAGAGTGGCATTGCGCGGGCTGCCTGTTCATTGATCGCTGCCGCCGAGACGGGTATTGGATCGGAAACCATCGGCGCCACCACAGCAACACTCGGGGATCTTCCCTCAGGCCTCCACAGTTCTTCTGGTATCGCCATGGTGCCGTGCGCCGTAATGTGTTCGTCGTGGTCGCGCTGCATATTTTCGAGATCATGGACCGCTATCCAGTCACCAAGTTCTGGCCTGATGGCATTGCAGGCTGCGCTCCCTCCATTGTCCACACACCACGTGCATGATGCGTCTCGTATTTGTGCCAGTAGTTCTCTTCCGCGTTCGGGTGCCATAATGTAACATTGCTCCACTAGACTACTCTGACATGTGTCAGACATTATGGAGACAAATCACACTTCTCCCAAGTATGGAATCCTTTATGCAACAATATAACACTTACGGTCAAGATAAGCTCTTACTCCCACGCACCGTCTCTCTCTACCGCCTTTCTCTCTCACTTAAGCCCAAACTCCACTTACGCCAAACCAGCCAGCTAGCGAGTATCGCGAGACCAAAGCTGCAAAGTGTGGCCTAGCGCAGCAAACTCCATATACGCGAGCTACAACGTCAAGCCAAGGCAAGCGAGGCCGTCTCGCGCGCATCTACTCGGCCCAGAATCTTTCGGCTAGCGAGGCTACCTCGCTCGGCTCACTCTGCTGGCAGCCAATTAGGAAAAGGGAGTTGATGACGTTTCAGGCAAGATGGCACCATAAGCAAGCCGTTGCGTATCCCTGTACTCGATCGGTTCGTCACTCAGTTAAGCTAAATATTTTAATTGTTAGACAAACAAACTGAATCGGTACTTAGATAGGAATGCATTTAATAATCGGGGCCATGAAATGGTAGGCAGACTAGGTTCAAATCGCGCTATTGTTCGTTTCCGATCAAAACAGGCCACAGGCTGCAGAGCTAAATCACCGCTAGAACTGATCGTTCATTTCTCACAAAAGTTGGGAAACTTGCGTTGTTATGAAAAACTAGAGATTAATCATCTGATTCCGAAAATGGTATTGTATGAATCTGAAAGTCTTGCAGTAATTAGTTATGTGCAAAAATATGCATTCATTTTAGAGCCACTCCGAGCCAATCAGTCACGCTAGTGTACCGCAGTGTAGCTAAGTGGCTTGAGTGCTCGCTTGAATGGAATTTGAGGAGCGAGTAGCGAGAGCTAGCCGGGAGGGTCGGTGAGGAAAACGGCATGCTAGTCCGTGTAGTGTGGCTAGCTTGCTTGCTGGTCTCGCGTAAATGGAATTGGGGCTTTACCCTATCTACGCTAGCTACAGTTACACGCTCACCAGGAGGAAGCGGTCGCAGTCTCCGCCTGGCGCGACCCGTGCGGGAGTGATGCATCACTCTCACAAAACACTATTTAAGCTTTAATTAGCAGCACAACTGCAAGGTGAGGAAGGCAAGGAAAGTTTTCTATATTGTGAGGAAGTAATGGACAATGGCAAGCGCATTGTGCACTGACCAAATGGCCATTGCCATGCGATTCACATTCGTGACGATGTACTGTAGGTTTCAGCCAAGGTTTTTTTTTTATTATTATTAATAAAATTAAAATTGTTATTTCAGCCTCAAAATTAGGCTTATGGGAAGAATAGGTGTCCCCTCACCGATCAATTTCATGTTGCGCTAGAATTACGTAAAATGATCAGCTGAACAACATTTTCCCATACCATTTTTGGGGCAAAGGCTTCGCTTGGCCTACAGAAATTAATCAAAATCAAAGACTCTTTGCGTTCTAGCCTCACGACGTTCGTTTGTGTCTCTGATAGCTTATATATTATTTTTTCGTAAACAGTTAAGATAGGCGGGTTGTGCAGTTGCGTGTGGTTTTGTTGTTACTGTCAGTTAGGTTAGGTTATAGGTACCGGCTTTCGTTTGGCGTTTCACTTGTTAAGGAACTGGTTGGGGTTTGTTGTTTCATAGTGGGGCAGTTAATTCATGCTTCTCTGCGTGGCGTCGGCTGGCGTGCCGGCTACATAGATGACGTCACGCCAAACTTTCGAAGTGCTGAATTTGACCCTTCACCGTGCCCAAACGGTGCCTTTGCCCCAAAAATGGAAGAGAAAAACGTTATTCAGCATGTAATTCTTAGTTCATTAAAAAAAAAAATTAAAATCGGACGAGAGACACTTCTTCCCATGTTCCCAAAATTGTTTTATCTGTGCAGGTACAGCTTGTGTGGAAATAAAACATCGATTATTTTTGTATTATGATTATTATTTAATATTTTGATAATGTCCATGTTAACCAATAACAACTATATGTTAACACAGCATAAAATTGAAATTCCTGTAACCAATTCAGGATGCAAGATTTTTTTTCTGTTGACCACTACTGGATTGTATTGCAATCCTGTAGTAGTCAACACGAAAAAACACAAATCTACTACTGCTGAGTTGCAACGGGAGGGGGGGGGGGGGGAAGATTGAGGCTTAATGGCGCGTCGACAGCTGGATCATTAGCGCCAACCTCAGTCACAGTGTAGTAGTCCGGGTTGCCACTGCACCACACATTACAGAGATATTTTTCAAACCCCCAATCTAAATCTCGTCATACATCTGTACCTCCTGCAAAAATTGAAAAACACCCGACAGGAGGACAGACTTATCGCCCAATTGACGAGCAATGTCATGCGGAAGACGGAAACGACGACGAACACCATCATGATGGCGACAATCAACAAGGAAGTGCCGGACCGTAAGTGGCCGTCGACACCAATAACATTCAGGAGGGTCAACCCCCGCAAAAGGAAACAGTGAGTAAGTCGGGTGTGACCAATGCGCAAACGGGCCAACACAACCTCCTCACGGCGACTGCTGCGACACGCCGAGTGCCATTCCTCGACGGTGCCCTTAATAGCTAGTAACTTATTACCGTCCTGTCTGTCCCACAAGGTCTGCCAAAAATCGCGTAACCTCCGACGAAGAGCTGGAAAGGCATCTGAGGGAACAAGGCTGAGATCTCTTTCGAAAGGGCCAGAAAGGGCCCGTTTCGCTGCAGAATCAGCTTGCTTATTTCCACCAATCCCAACATGACCCGGGATCCAGCAGAAAAGCACGGTTTTCCGCTGGCCAGGCAAGCGGGAAAGCAAAGCTTGGACACGTTGTGTCAAGGGGTTCCGAGGATTGTAATTCGCCAAGGACTCCAGGGCACTCATGGAATCGCTAAAGACAATGAAGTGGGTGCCCTGAAGGTCAAGGATCTATTCCACCGCCAAACCAAGAGCCAAAAGCTCTGCAGAAAACACAGAATAGCCTGATGGAAGGCGATGGGCAACCGTTACTCCCCTACACACATAAGCACACGCCACGCCAACTTCCGACTTCGACCAATCAGTAAACAGCCGCTGATAACCGGCGTACTGGGAACACAGCCGCCGGAACTCCTGCAAGTACCTTGCTGGTAGAGTGGAACCCTTCGGGAGGGACGCCAGAGCGAAAATGAAAATGCCACTTGGGACAAGCCAAGGGGCCACTGGCATCTCCCCAAGCCTCAAGACGCAGGGCATTTCAAAGGCTATCTCCTGACAGGACTCCTGGAGCCTATCGCGGAAATCACCCTTACCCACCCTGCGTCTACCGACTCGCAAGTCTGGCCCAAAAACCATGGACCAAGCAGGACTGGATTGCACAGCACGCAAACGCACAGCATACTGAATGGCAAGCTTCCACCGACGAATGGCCAAAGGTGGCTCCGAGGCCTCAGCATAGAGGCTGACCACTGGAGAAGTTCGAAATGCCCCAGTCGCCACACGCAGGCCACTGTGATGCAGTGTCCAACATCTGGAGAGTCGAGTCACTAGCCGAATCATACACCATGCACGCATAATCAAGTTTGCTGCGGACAAGGGCTCGGTAGATGCGCAACATGGCAGCGCGATCGGCACCCCATGAAGTGCCCGCAAAGACTTGTCTTTAAGTTGGCGCAAGTGTAGAAGCCAAGATAACCTGGAAACGAACACCTGACCCAGGAAACGTGCCTCTGGGACAACAGGAATTTGTGCCTGTCCCAAGTACAGGCAAGGATCTGGGTGCAGTTGCAACGAGCGATCCAACCTGAGGAGTTCCGCTTTCCTGCACTGCAAAGGATATCAATGAGCTGGCCTCTCCCTACCACCAGCAGTTAGCAAGTTAAAGTAAAGCTAAACCCTCCCAACTTAAATTTCAGTATCGTTAATTAAGACACTTAAAAAACATGTGAGAGGTACGAAAACCACTCAGGCTTTATAAGTTATTACGTAGTAACGTGTCTAAATCTTTATTCTAGCAGACGAATTCTTCGTTCGTGCAGTCAACACAGCCAAGTCTCGTTCGTGTGACGACACACTTCATCACCCCTTGGCACATGCACCCAACAAGCTCTGGCAAGATCGCGCTCGGCTCGCACATTCCTCACTGCAGCTAGCAAAGAACGGCAGCACAGATTCTTTTCAAATGAAGCGCACGCCCCCTAAACTAGTTCTCCCTCCCCACGAGCAACAAGTGGACACTGTCCAATCGCTTATCTGCCCAGCGTTTCGTTTTGAGTGGATTACCGCGTAGCTGAACGAACTTTCACGAGTCTTTGTAGCAGTAATATTCACGGTAGCTACTTTCTTGAATACTTTAATTTAATAAATCACGCAGAGATTGAGTTTTGCTTCTGGCTGCTATGGTCAGAGCGGTTCGGTCTCGCAGCCGCCATGTTAAAACAAGCCGGCGCGCACTCGCTAGTGTGCTGCGATGACGTCATTCCCCCAAGGTCCAAGGTGATGTGTGACGTCAGTACCAAGCGAGGAAATCGCGTTCGCCGTCTCGCGTCGTGGAAACATCAAACTTAGAGGAACCACTTCCACAGCGGCTCCAAGCACGTCCACCATCGATCTGTATACGTTGGTTGTACTATCTCCGTTGGTGTAAAGGGTAAATTAAGGTCGCTGTTTCTCGAAAATAGGGTCAGTTTTTTCCAAATTTACCTAACCTAACCTAAACTAATCACATAACACCAGAAACCGCAATCAAAATCTTAAACCTTTCTAAACTTCAAGCGCCGGAATCTAGATAGGCCGGCCATCTTGCTCGGAGCTTCTGCAGTAGTGGACCCATCATTTTTGACGAGAAAAAAAAAAACTAGCCGACATCCACAGGGAGCCGTCACAAAATGAGTTTAAGGCCGGCTACCCCCAAGAATATTTTATGACGGCTCCGTGTGCCGATACCGCACGTTACGCGCGATAACACTGACAATACAAGTTAAGACTAACCTGGATTTACAGCAAATCAGCATAATCACGTTAAATCACAACTTACAAGCCATTTTATCCGTAGGGACTACACTAGTCATTATACTAGTCACAATACGCGCCAACGTGTGGGACAACAACAACGGGCACTGAGTTTAGTTGATACGGAAAAGAAAACGTGATGTCGGCCAGAAACGTGTCGTTTGTTGGCCCACATGTTCGCGCACATTGTGACGAGCCCCTGGACCACGGTTAACTACCTCAAACAACAATAGACTAACAAATAGAACTAACTACGTAAGACCAATGACAACAATACTTACTGCAAAAGGATCCAAGTCCGAAGCACAGATTAGCGAACGACTTCTCTCTCTAATCTCTGGTCCGACATGAATCATTAGAGAGAATCTGATGATGCAAGCAAGCCCAAACAAGAAGGCGACGGCTGTTATCTGTAAGGTGCACACTGTGCGGAACAGTTCACTTCATGAAATATCAAGCGAAAAGTAAATAAATAAAAAAAAAACTGGCGTTACGCCGTTTATTGGTTTTAATTCTTATAGTTTAAGGTCATTTTATAATAAATACACAGTGAGGCAATCCGATGGTATAATTGTTAATTCTCAAGACCCCCAACGGTACAAAACGTGTTTCGTCGGATTCCTGGTTGAGGAGTAACTTGCAGATAGGCTCTCCAGCAAGCAGATTTCATTTCGCCCACTTACTAGAGGCGCTAGAGGGCAGCACGTCTCGGCAGACGGGGAAACGGCGTTACCGAACGTTGCTTTTCAATGGAGCAATTTAGAGTAACATCAGTATGGTATAAATTCAAAGTCCACCACACTCATGTTTCGCTGAATTGCTAGACGGAAAAGAAACGCACTGGTATCCCAAAACTGGACCTTGCTATGCAGCTGCCAATGCAACCCAGCCTCACACAGAGAAAAAAATAACCCAAAGTCGTTAAACTGAGCTAATAAATGCATACATATACGTTCATGTTGCAACTATCGTTTTGTATTACATCCCTTGTTAGAAAGTCATAAGTGTGTCTTGTGGAACGTGTCTTGTGAAAGGGACACCCGGCCTGCCTTATAACATTCCGCGTGCCAAATTACAGCTACGCGCAGATCATCATCCGAGCAATTACAGTGCCAAGGTCGGCTGGGGTGGTAGCTGCGTTCCTCGCATAGCTGCTGTCTCGATTGGCTTTGTGAATAGTACACGAGACGGAATCAAGTCAACGATTGTGTCGTCACAAACCGGAATGATTCTCGTATTTTAAAATCACAATTTATAATTTTCTAGGCTAGTGTTTTATAATTTTGCTTCGGCGATTTATTGGCATAATTAATTTTAATTTTTACCGCATTAGTTTTATATTAAATTTTATATCTCATGGTAATTATTAGAAAATTAGTAGATGTATACACAGAGATGAAACGTCATGATTATTGTACGCGCGCAGTGCATCATTTAGTGCCACGTCGTTAGTAAATAAAGTTCCATTATATCCAACAGAAAATCTCCTAGACGCCACATTTAAAAAAAGATTTTTAGCAAGGGAAAGACTAACGGTAAGGAAATAGACCTTTGGGGTCGTACTTGATGTGGAGGATCGAGAAAAATGGCGCTGGGAGGTATACCCCTTCAATCAACTAATAGGTCCATGACGCCAACTGGCAAAATGGAGCAATAGGGAGCGTTCACAAATTACGTAATAATTTTTTCTAGCAATTTACAGTAGATTACCCCGCACCTTTGTGACAATGCTGTATCGCTTGCCACAAACCCCCAAACCCCACCAGAAAATAAGTAACACGTTCTTAGCCCCCCCCCCTCCGCATCCCACCTGCTGTATAGTTATTGTTTTTTATAAATTCGTTTTTTAATACCTAGAGGCGTAATGGCCAGTGCTTTTGAAAAGAGAATTTAAGTTTTAAACTGAAGTTAGAAAAATAGTTCAGCTAAAAAAAACTTAGCTAGCAAATTTAGAAAAAAAAATGAGCGAAAAATATTGTTGCGAAAATTATTGTGTTTCGTACCACTTCGTCACTCCCCTCCCCCTTCATAACATATGGTAATAGATTTGGTCAACCCCCTCCCCCGCCCCCCTCCTGGCGTTACGTAATTTGTGAATGCTCCCGTACTGTAACAAAACACAGGATGGGACAGGGCAAACATGGTTACAAAACGCTGCAAACAGTGGTGAAAGGTCAAACGAGACACGTAGTGTATGTGGGCAATGCCACATTGGGGGAAACTACACTGTCCGACCTAGAGATAAGAGTTGTACTTGTATACTCCCTAGGCAGACGGCGCTGCCACATTGTACATTTGTAATTCGTTAACCAAAATGCATTGTATGTAAATGCAAAAGCAAAATCAACATCAATCTTGGCCTCATTGGGGAGTGGACGGACATGGAAGGGCTTTGGGCCACTAATACCGTGCCGGGGCGTAAGGGAACAAAGGGCACTATTGAAATCGTAATGTGGCAGGGGACGCTTCAAGAATTTAACAAGAGGTTCGGAATCCAACAAATGACGGAAGAGATTGACGGTGCATGCATTAACAGTTTCAGCATCAAGGGAGTTGAATAACTACGCGCACTGAGAAAAAAAAACCGACGACAGTCTAGCCTAACAGCAGGGACAGCAAGCTTAAAAGAATGTCCATACATCCGACCATTCGACGGGGCCAAGTCGAGAAAGGGTAAATCAACCGCCATTAAGAGATTCACAAATTTATACGTAAGGATCAAGTCAAATTTAATCAAATCAAAAACCAAAACTGGTAAAAGGGGCCACCAAGTTCCAAATGGTTCGCCCCTTCAAAGGAGTGATATCAACACACCAAAACATTCGCCAAGTTAATCGCACCGCTTAATAATTCGAAGGTTAAATGAAAACTAGAACATTGCTACTTTCGGTAGCAATGTTCAAGTTTTCATTTAACGTCCAAAGTATTATTCGGTGCGATTAAGTTGGCGAGTGTTTTGGTGTGTTGATATCACTCCTTTGAAGGGCCGAACCATTCGGAACTTGGCGGCCCCTTTTACCAGTTTTGGTTTTTGATTTGATATCACTCCTTTTTTTTAATTGTGTATTGACTCAACTCCACTACCGTGCAGATGAGAAATAAAGTGCCATGTCAACAAGAAATAGGTTTTCAACAATTTGCTACAACCTTTTGCCTATAGGTCGAACCATTCTCAACTTAGTCACCTCTTTATTGGCTTTTGGTTTGGTTTTAATTTTGTTGTAATTTGTTGTATACACGTGAATACAATTTCTTTGCAACGTTGTTTAGATTTATTGTGATACACTATAATTAGTGTGTGCCTAGGCACGTACGTCAGTATACACGTTCTCATTGTCGGAATTTTGACCATCCAATGAGAGACGATGGCGACAATACTAACAATGGTTATAATAATATTTTCGTACTTACGCGCCCTCCCTGTTACACCCCCAGGCTCCAAACCATAAAAAGTACGCAGTTTGTATTGTAGTGCACCCATTCGTCCAATTTCATAGCTGGAAGCCTTCCCGTTATCTCGGAATCGATGAATAATCACCCTATGGGATTTAACATGGGGATGAGTGGACTAGCAGATTTCGCATTGAAAGCAGCATAGCTGGCATTCAAACACGAGTTAATTTTTGTCAGGTGGGTCATTGCTCTCGATTTCAACACAATTTAAGCTTTTGTACCGCATTATTATTTTTCCTCAAGTACCTGAAATGTGCCCAACTATGCTTCAAGATATAAGACACTGACGCAATAGCGTCGCGCTACAATGGTTAACAACCTCGACAATTGAATTGATGTGATGTTTGTTGCCTAACTTGGCGCGACACACTAGCGTGTGTCTAGATTCGAGAAGTTTGAAGCTCAGTTTTTCCAAGCGCACAGAGTTAGGGACATCCCTAAGGCCGGGAAGACCCTTATTAAAAACGCCTCTGTACCTTTTCGATCATGTTAATGTCGCGCACTAGTGAAGAAGTCCAGACAAGGGTTGCGTTTTCAAGAAGGGGTGAACGAACATAGACTTTAAACGCCCAGGCCAAATCCCAATATTATGGGACAGAAAACATCGTTTAACAATTGCAGATCTGTGAAAAGCTGCAGCGCAAACTAAGTTGCAGTGTGTTGACGGTTTGAGAATACCTGTGAAGTAGACGTCCCAAGTCCCTCGCCGCAGAAGAAGACAGCATGAGCATCTGGCCAAGGCCGTACTGGTAGCTAAAATCCCTCCTACCCACATTAAACGTGTCACACTTCTTGATGGCGAGAGGTAGTTGCCAGCATTCGGACCATGGAACGACATCCTGGACAAGTAGCTCGAGGTCCAGGGAGAAGGGCGGTCTGTTGATTTCAGCATAAAAGGGTTTGGCGTACAGTAATGGCCACCGCATAACTTCAGAACCTTCAACCAAGTTGATGTATTTCGTTGCTCTTCTTGAGGAGGCAGCAGGAAACATTAGAAAACAAGTGCAGCAGGACAAGACGGGACTGCAACAAAATACAGGACAAGACGGGACCAAGGGTGATATGGACAGGACAAGACGAGGCCGGCAAAAAAAATTACAAAATGGATGATACCAGGGCCTTTTTTAATTCGACGTGTCACACGTCGAATTAATGTGGTTGTGGCCAAAAAACGGGGGTAGTCCGTTTACGTCAGCGATATCTCCTCAAAAACCAGACACATTTGTTCAATTCTGATCCGACGAAATTCAAGTATGCGGGTGGGTGAGTTGCAGTGCGCCAGTACACAAGGTATTATGCTGTAATTATTTTAGTTAGGCCGGTTTTAGTTCGCTAACCTCTACAAAGGTCTCTGAGCGAAAAACCGTCGTCAAATAGTACACGATCAGTAGCTGACGTCAGCGCTTCCTCAGCGTAAATGTGTGCGTGCAACGCCCATCATACGAAAAATTGCGGCATGTAACTGCGCATTTCGGCAAGTCAGCTCTTCAACATTGCGGTCGGTTAGAGGCTATCGTGTACGTCGCGATGGCTCATCTCGGATGGCGCAGAACAACACAAAGTGAGTCATCACTTACCTTTGCGGTGATCTGGATGGTACACCGAATTTCTATGATTGAATCTGGACGGTACAATGAATGCGGTATAAGACCTTTGCTGTTAATTACTGCGCCATCCTCGCTGCTTTTCGGGTGCGATATATTACAGTATTTTATGAAGCGTATTTGTGGTGTTGTTTCCTATTGAACGAGTGAGCAAAGCGAATGATGTCCTGTTTTCACAGTGGCGGACTGGCCAGAGGGAGAGAAGGGCGGGATATTCCTAATGGCCTCTGACCTTCAGATTTTTTAAAAATGTGTAACAGGAAGACTCACGTAAGTTTTATTGGTTCGACATTAGTTTTAACCACAGATTTAAAATTACAAATATAAAGATAATCATAAAACGCTAGTAAAACAAGTACTTTGTATTGAGTAGCCTAACAAAAATTGGCTACATGAAATTGCAGTGTTATATTCAATGTGGACTTTGTCACAATTTTCGTGTGAATATTTTAACTTTTGTTAATACACCTAAAAAGTGTAAATAAATTTAAAGTAGTCAACCTGACGTACCCTCAGCGCAATATGATTTCTCCTACCCCCCCCCCCCCCCACCAAATTACCTGCTGAATGTATGAAATATGATATTCGAAGATTTTAAAAATGTAAAAGTCTTATGAACAAGAACAACGGGTACGGGAAACTGTAAAACAACGAAGCTTTCATTTTTTTTTTTGTAAGAATACCAATATCAGCGTCCGATGAAAACTTATGTGGTCAGTGATTGCATCGTCGCACACAAGATTCTGGCTCATTTGCCGTATCGTAGTAGCAAAAGTTACGAGACAATTTTTTTTAATATAATGTGCAATATAGTAGATATTCTTCAGTACACCATGCATTCAGATTTTTTAATAGTGTCCTGTTGGTATGTCTGCCGTTCCAACTTCATACGTCAATTACAGATTTTTTTTTATTCTACCATACGACACGTCGAATTACTAATGCGGTGTTAATGCATCTTGTTTAACATACTAACTGGTGATTGCCCACCAGTGATGGGTCTGATAATGATTAAATTCTGCTTTGATAATGTCAACTAATAAAAAACAAGTGCGATTTAAGAAAATATTCTGAAAAAAAAACCATGCTCAAAAGTCACAAACAGAACTTATTGTATTAAAACCGTTCAGCTTCCGGCGTCCTGCCCCAGACCCCGCTGGGAGAGCTTACAGTACTTCCCCAGACCCCCTGGGTGGTAGGGTGGGTTACGTTTGAAGGCACACCATTGAAAACTTCCTTAAAAAGGTCTTGGATGAGACAAGGGGGAAAGTACAACCAGAAGAACGACAAACAAGGCAAGGGCCCGTATTCTGAACACTGACTAAATCTCGTACTTGACTTGAAATGATGTCACACCTATTTAGTGCCATTCACCGCCAGAACTTCTTTTGGATACATTTGGAAGAAATCGGGTGGTGAATGGCACGTAATAGGTGTGACGTCATTTCAAGTCAAATGACGTCACACCCATTAAGTGCCATTCACCACCTGATTTCTTCCAAATGTATCCAAACGAAGTTCTGGTGGTGAATGGCACTAAATAGGTGTGACGTCATTTCAAGTCAAGTACGAGTTTTAGTCAGCGTTCAGAATACGGGCCAAGGTCTTATAGCAGGTAGTTAACCAATCAAGATGGTAAATTACAAAATATTTAGAAATGACTGCAGTAATTAGCGGGTAAAGAGGGTTTTTCTGAAGGAGTAAAAAGAACTGCTTGCTCTGATTGATTCTGGGGTGTCACTCCAAATCCTTGGCAGTTGACCCAAAAGGAGGGCAACTGTCTAGTTAGGCTTTGAGATGCATAAAATCATATTTTTTTGCGATGGTAGGAATATAATCATGAAATCTTGAATCGGCAGAATCTTTAAACATTTAAAAGAGGAAAGGAGTGTTGCTGGCTAGGCTGGTGCTCTATGGCTCTGACTGAACATGTTGGATGGTTGGTTTTTTTTATGTGTTGATCCACGTGAGGATACAGTAATTTAAAAAGAGGTGAATCAGGGATAAATGCAATTGTCTGAGACCTGATACGTAAATAATGCCAGCTCCTCTCGACTTTTAACGGCTATATCATTGATGTGATAGTTCCAAGTAAGATGATTATCAATATTAAGGCCCAAGAATTTGACGGTGTGAAGCTGCACATTACTAATAATTGGAACAGTGGGGTTGCAGGGTTTTTGGTGAAAGTGAAAAATAAGATCATTTCTCTTCTGAATATTAAAGTGGCACCGAATGAAAGTCTGCACAATCTGGCAACATCTAGTGATCACTAGTACTATCTGGCACCTACTTTCATCAAGCAGAGGAATGTATGCCATTTTTTTTAATGAAACAAACAAACCACGTGCCACAATAATTATTGAGTGAAAATTGGGTATGTCCTCGTACACCTTGGAGTAAACCTTAGAGGAAATAGGTATAATGCTGATAAAAAAAATACGCTGCCCTTAGCACAAACCTCTCTAAACGCAAGTAAACCTGAACCGAATAATCAAGCAGTTACATCCAGAAAACCTTAAGAGGAAATGTAAAATTAATAAAAAATCCATGGCACTTAGTGCAAACTTTGCTAAACTCCAGTAAACTTAGACTAAAAAATTCAAGTGGTACGTCCGAGCTTTAGCGGCAATATAAGGTTAGTAAAAAAATGCACAACACATAGCAGAAAACTTGCTAAGCTCGAGTTTACCTGGACCGAATATTGAAGTGGCGCATCTGAGTTCTTAGCAGAAATATAAGGTTAGTAAAAAATGTGCAACACTTAACAGAAAACTCGCTAAACTCAAGTAAACCTGGATCGAAAATTCAAGCGCTCACTACAGTAAACCTCGACACCACTATGATAAACATGGTATCTCATCCGGTTAATTTGGAAAACTGTGACGTCGTTCTTGTAAACTTCGACGTCACTCAGGGCCAGATTAATCTTACTCAGGGCCCTGGACAAAATTCTTGAGGGGAAGAATTTTCTTAAATTTCTTATTGCTCAATAGTTGCTCTATATTCTGCCCAATTTTTTAAGTTTTAATTGTCACACGTTATGAGAGAAATTTTGTTTAGCTGAAAAAGCTCTCAGCAGGGCAGGAAGCCCCTTAGAAATTAGGAACCATGGACAAATGTCCCTAATGTCCCTGCCTTAATCCGGCCCTGAAGTCACTTGATGCTGCCGTAAACTGTGACGTCACTTCTGATAACTCGGTCAACCAAAAATTCAAGCATTATTACATCCTCTAAGTTAATAAAATTAGCAGAAATCTCGCTAAACTCAAGTAAGCTGACCGAAAAATCATGAGTAACATCCAATAAACCTTATGGCAAATAAAAGGTTAGTAAAAAAAATGTGTAACTTTAGGGCAAACCTCGCTAAATGCGAATAAACCTGGACTGAAATTCAAGCGCTACATCTGAGCAATAGCGGAAATACATATAAGTTTTGTATAAATACGAAACAGTTAACACAAACTTTGTTAAACTCGAGTAAACTTGGACTAAAAATTTCTATGCAAGTAAACCTAGTCTGAAAATTGAAGTGATACATCCGAAGCTTAGTGGATACATTAGTAAAAAAAACGTGTAGCATTTAGCGTAAAATTCGATAAACTCTAGTAAATCTGCTCCGAAAATTCAAGCGGTACATCTGAGTCTTTTGCCGAAGTATAAGGTTAGTAAAAAATGCGCGACACTTGGCAGAAAACTCGCTAAACTCAAGTGAACAGTGACCGAAAAGCCAATATATACGAATTTAATTGGACTGAAACCACCCACTAATACAGGGTGATTCACAAAGTACTGAAAAATAGGTCTATGAATGTAGGTCTATGAATGTAGGTCTATAATGTAGGCCTATAAGTTGTAGGTCTATAAAATGTAAGCATATACTGTAGGGGTGCCTAATTTTATTAGCACATGAAACAAAAACCTTTGTTCAATCTAATAAAGGCTTGCTATGTGCATCCCTTGAATTACTTGTGTCGAATGGTATCAGCACGACGGGGCTCCTCCCCATTCTGGACGCAATGTACAGGAGTGGTTGGATCAGACCTTTGGTGGCAGGTGGATTGGGAGAGGAGGAGCATTAGAATGGTCACCCAGAACATCCTGATTTAACCCCCCCTGACTGGTTCATATAGGGCCGTCTGAGGAACAGGCTTGGCGCAGTACATCACCCGGGGACCGTTCAGGAGCTAAGGCAATGTATTGTTGAGATCTGTCAAACAATTACACTGGATATGATTGAGGGAGTTTGGCAAAATCTTGATCAAAGGCTTCGCCATTGCATTGCAGCACAAGACGAACACTTTGAAAATGTAGTGTTGAATTAAGGTGGATGTGGCTTAATTTCATTTCGAACCGGGAAATATCTATGTTTATTTCCAACATCCGAGCAGTGTCAGCGTTCAATGTCGCAGTTACATTGTTTATTGGGCTAGCTTAAGCAACAGATGCACTACGGTTGAAAATATCAACGCATTTCAAACCTTTTTAGTTACGTGTTCAAACCCTGAGTTCAGGAGATTCATTAGATTTGACTAAATTGTTTAGAGGTTTATAAGGTTTTCGGTTTGGCAATCCAAATACACTGCTATACATGAATACGGTTGAAAATATCACCGTATTCCATAATGTTTCAGTTACGGGTTCAAACCCAGAGTTCAAGGAATTCATTAAATTTGACTAAATTGTTTAGAGGTTTGCAAGGTTTTCGGTTTGGCAATCCAAATGCACTGCAATACATGAATACGGTTGAAAATATCACCGTATTTCATAACGTTTCAGTTACGGGTTCAAACCCTGAGTTCAGGGAATTCATTAAATTTGACTAAATTGTTTAGAGGTTTGCAAGGTTTTCGGTTTGGGAATCCAAATGCGACTGCAATACATGAATACGGTTGAAAATATCACCGTATTTCATAACGTTTCAGTTAACGGGTTCAAACCCTGAGTTCAGGAAATTCACTAAATTTGACTAAATTGTTTAGACATTTGCAAGGTTTTCTGTTTGGCAATCCAAATGCACTGCAATACAAGAATACGGTTGGAGATATCAACGAATTTCACCGAACTCTCATTGACAATACTTTTTGCAGCAATCATTGATTCCTTTTCAACTTCTATTTTGGCTGAGCCAGTTTCGGGTCACCTAGCTTCAATTCATACCACTTTATTTAAGAAAGCAAAAAATATACAAGGCCAAAGGTGTCTGAATATTCAAGCAGGATCATTAACCCACAGTCTATTAACGAAGGTCCTCCATTCTAGCTGTCTGCCATTAGCCAAGCTGGTACTAAGATACCTAATGTAAGTAAAAATTCTGGAAATGCATGCACAACAACTTTTATTGCACAATGCTTTTATTGAATTAACACCGTGGCCTCCGATATTACAGATGCAGTGCGTGAAACAACTGCTTCACTTTCGAGTAGGCTACTTGTATGCAATTTAGGGTGCGAATAAAAGTATTCAATCCTTCAACATGATATAGGCTATAATTATAAACGTTGTAAACCAGCACATCCCCTCAATGTTTTATATCCCTCTCCTATTAGTTACCACACTGTACTTTAGAGTCGCTCAACTTAAGGGGTGTCCAAATCATTCCAGTCCAATGTAACGGACACACTTAAAGAAGTTTCATTGCTTCTACTGGGTTCGTCAGGATGTCTGCTGTCACCTTAGATGTTGGTGTCTATGTGCGTAAGCGGTGACTTGCCTTTGGATTGCACAATGATTTAATGCAACTTTGGTTATCTGCAAACACTTTAATGAGTTTCTGTGTGTTTTGGCCGAAGCACTCGATCAACCTCATGACCCACAACGTTTCTTGGGCTGTTTCTGACAAGGCTACATACTCTAACTTGGTTCTGGATATGGATACCAATTGCTGTTTGCGACTAGCCCAATGAATAGTGCGCCCATGTAGCTTCAGCAAGAAGCTTGTGCTAGACTTACAGTCATCAGTATCGCCATCCCAGTCTTCATCGACATATTCTGTGAGTTGAGCGTCATTTTGCTTGTGTGCTGTAGGTATCAGAATACTCGTTTAACTTCAGTCCAGTCTGCTTCAGCTTTCCTAGCGAGGATTGATGTTGCTACGGCTATCTGGCCTTGTGTTAGTTGATGGGTAGAGCAGAGAACCACTTGCTCTCTTGTAGACTTATTTATTCTCCTTTTTCGTTTTGTTTGCCGTAACCAGGATCAATTGGAACGTTTGATGGTCTGGCGTCAGCGAATTTAAATTTTACTAACTTCTTCTTTATGTAACTTTCTGGCAAAGATAGAATTTGTCTCAGTCTCTATCGAAGTACTTCTCAGGGTTTGTTGTGTATTGCCAGCTCCAATAGCATCGTCAACATGAAAGCACAGAAAGATCTATTTATTGCCTTCTTTCTTGATGTACAAGCATAGATCATGTTCAGTGCGTACAAAACTGAATCTTCGAGTGCACTGTTGAGCTTTTTTGTTGCACTCGAGCCCACCTTGCTACAGACCATAAAGACTTTTGTTTAGCTTGTACACCTTTTCATTAGTGTCCTTGTTATAGCCTTCCGATGGCTTCATGCATACTTCGTGTGACTAATATCTGTTTTGGAATGCCGTCTCTATGTTGATATGTTTCACGAATATTCCTGCCCTTGCTGCTATCGTCAACAGAATCTTCAGGGTTACTTGTTTTGCAAAGGACTGAAAACTTCATCATAATCTTGACTGTACTTCTGCAAGTAGCCTTGAACAACAATTCACGCTGTAAATCTATTATTCCCTTATGGCTGTACATGATCTTGTAAACCCAGAAATAACATCATATCTGAATCCATGGCTTTCTTACAATGATAATGATAATGGCTTTCTCCGCATGGCCTCCTTGTAAGTTGTCAGCACATCTTTAGTTTCCTGCGCATTGTAAACCATTGCAATTAGACGTTTTGGAGGCCATCCCTTGTTTTGTTTTAGTGATCTCCTTGGCTCTGGACTTATGGATTCATGTTCTATTTTGGCCTGCTTCAATAACACCAGCACTGACTTTGTCCTGTAGGTCCGCAGGTACGCTCTCCTCCCCTGAACATACGTTGTCTTTGTCGCTGGTCACCTCGATGACAGCTTCCTCCCCTTGATCAGTGAGTTCATTCTGATCGGACGAGTTAACTTGGTGTGAAGAACTTTCGATGAATTTTACATCCCTGCTGATCACAATCTTGTTTGTTGTCGTATCAAGTAGTCTATAAGATTAAGCACCATCTTCATAGCTTACAAAGGTTAATTTATGTATGGCCATACGGTCTAACTACCATCTTTTCTTATCTGGAATCATGGCGTGAGCCGGACTTCTAAAAATTCTTATGTACTCAAGTGATGGTTTCTTACGATGCCATCACTAATATGGTGTGACATTAGGTGCTTTAGTCGGCAGCCTGTTTTGCAGGTGATTGGCTGTCATACTGTTTCCACCCTGAAGCAGTTGTGAAGGTTGGCATCATCCAGTAAGCAACTCATCATCTCAAGGAGTGAACGGAATTTGCGTTTGGCTGAACTATTCTACTGTGGCGAGTATGGTGCAGTCGTCTGTACTTCACTCTTCAAGTGCCTTAACTCTTCAAGTGCTTGAGTAGATATGCTTCAGTGTATTCCCCACCTCTGTCAGATAGAGTTACTTTACGTACCCTGCCAAATCCTGTCTTCACTTCACTGATGTAGTGCCGTATCTTTCCTGGGACTTCTGACTTGTTCTGCAGGAGGTAAAACTTGGTGTACCTACTGTAGTCATCAAAGACTGATAGTATGTACCTTTTCTTCTCGGAGTTTCCATTTGCATAGGCCGGCAAACATCTGTATGTACAAAATCTAACATGTTACTTGAACTAGTTGCTGAAGATGATGGGAATGGTTTTCTTGCTATCTTGCCTTTAATGCAGCCCTCGCTCGGCTGCAGCCCTTGACATAACTGCTCTTGATTTCGATACCTGTTACCAGATTTTGATTAACCACAGTTTGACGAGCTATTGGGTTCCGATGACCAAGTCTGCAATGCCATACATGAATACAGTGCATGTCTTTGGCCATTGTCACGGTGAGTGTTAGTTCACTGTTGTCTAGATCAAGCTCATATAATTCAGTTCGAGCTGTTGCTATGGTGACTGTTTCACCTTTGTGCATGATTAGACGTTTATCAGTTCCACCAACACAAGTTGCAGAGACTCCCAGCTTGGCTAACCGCCTTGTGGATGGCAGGCTTCCATTGAAAGTTGGAGTGTACAGCATATCTTCCAATGTAATAGTCCGAACTTCATCTCCATAAATCTTGCAATGAAGGGTTCCATTCCTCACACCACCAGAGAGAACTTCTCTATTGTCCGCTAACTGGACTTTGCTCCGTATGCTAGTGTCTAGACTTGTGAAGAAACTATTCTCACAACACATGTGCCGTCCTGCACCCGAACCCACGTACCACTTGTTCTAGTCCAAGTGGTTGTGGCTGTTATAGAGGAGGGATTGAAAAGTGGGAGTAGTAAGCGGAGGGAGGGTAATAAGGGAAAGGAGTGTGGTGAAGGAGAGGAGTGGAAGAAGGTAAAGAAGGAGTGGAAGAAGGAGTGGATATGGATAAGAAGGATATGGATAAGGAGGATATGGATATGGATAAGAAGGAGTGGAAGAAGGCGGAGGATATGGATAGGCTGAAGATGAGAAGAAGTGGCTGAAATGGAGAGAAGACTTGTTGAGTATGCTACGGGATGAAAGACAAACTAGGAAACGGGAAAAGGACGAAAGAAAGACTGATGTGCGGCACCAGAGGTCATGGAGAGAGGGGAGGTTCTGTTGAGTCCTGGACACAATCTCTAAAACCAAATTCGCGAAAGCCAGTACTCGAACCCCCTACCTCAAAGATCCTAAATCTCGAAGACCGTAAACCTCGAAGATCCTAAATCTCGAACATTGAAATCTCGAAACTATTTATTCTGGAAAATTTCAACCTTTCTCAACCAGAAAAAAATTTCTAATTGTGTTAACTTCGATTGATGGGGAATCTAAAGTATTAAGTAGATTTTTACAAACAATACCTCAATTGAAAGCCAGAGAACATTTAAAAATTTCGAAAGGATCTAATAGTAAAACTCGAAAAACATCGAAAACTTCAACGTAAACTAAGGCTAGAAAATCGTTAATAAATCAATAATTATTTGTAATTTGGCTGCTATTGATACCCATACTACGTGGCTTGAATTCAAAACAATTAAAATGATAGTTTTCCTCAAAAAATATAACGATACAGCACAGTTTTTTTAGGCAGCCAAAAACAGTACACCAGTTTACGAGTTGCAGCTTGGAACCAATATGAAGCATTATTGCAAGGCCTTCCGAAAACAAACAACCAAATCGAAGGTTGGCACAGAGGCTTTGCATCACTTACTGCTGCAGCTCACCCTATTTTGTGGAATTTTATAAATTGTCTACAGAAGGAACAAAGCCTCACTATCAAGCTTGTATAACCTACAGTGGGTATGCCGGCAAGAAGAAAAAGAAGTGTACATGTCCTTTGTAGATCGCATAAAAAAATTGTTTCCGGGTTTGTAGGTATGCTGAGCGTGACTAGTCTTGCACGACTACCTAGGAGGAATTCCTCACAACATTCACTATTCGTGAAATCGTACAAGTTTTTTTTAACGGACTTAAGAGTTTTAACTATTAAGCAGTGACATTTTTTTTTTCGAGATTCTTTCATTCAAGATTTTGTTTTTCGAGATCTTGGCTTTTAGAGATTGTGATTTTCGAGAATGCGGGTTCGAGATTCCGTCTTTCGAGATCATGTCTTTCGAGATTTTGGGCGGATCCCAGTTCTGTTGACTCTGGGGTGGCTTTGGGTGCCGGTGTGAGGGGGGTTCAAGAACGAGATGTGGGATTTGGTGTCGGTACTAATACGCCTTCAGGTGGTGTTTTTGCAGATGCTTGTGTGATGGGTGGTGTGGGTGAGGATGATGATGCTGAAATTGGTAAGGGACTTGTTGAGGACGGCGTCAGAGATGGTGGTGTGGTGATTCAGTAGGGGGAAGCGGTGAAGGCGTTGGCTCTGCAAGCAATGGGAGGGGTCCTAACCTCTGGGAGGGAGGCTGCGGGAGTGGATGATAGTGTGGCTGGTGTGGGGTGGAGAAGAGCCAGGGAGGGAGTAGGGCCGTGGGGCATGGTGGAGGTGGGATCTTGAAGGATTTAGGGGATGGGGGAATGGTACTTTGGATTGGGGATGATGGTATTAGTGGAACTCATTGTTCAACAACTGGTGAGAGTGGGGGTGAATGGGAAGAGAGGGTATCGTTAGGTTTCATGCAGTTCCAGGGGAAAATGGGGGATATTGCCATGTTGCTGGGAGAGGTGCTGACGCATTTGGTGATGCAAGGAGGTTTCATGGTGCATTGTGTGGGCATTAATGATGTGGGAGGGGGAATGTGAATGGTTCGAGAGGGGTCTGGAGTTTTGTGTGGGGTGGTGTAGAGGGCCAGGAGGGGAGCAAGGGTATTGGTATGCCTGGTCCCGGAGAGGAGGGGTATGGGTGAGGGTATGGTAGGCGAAATGAGGAAGTTTAATTTGGGGTGCTGAGGAGGATGTGGGGAAAGGAAGTGGAGTATGTTGACACTAGGGCGAGGTGTGGACTAGGGAGAACTGGATAGAGTCCACTGTGCTAATAAATCTGTGGGAAGGGTTTGGCAGGAAATCTGTAGAGTGGCTGAGATGTCTTTTTTGGAGAGGGTGTGGAGTAGAAGAGAGGGAAGTAGAGGAAGGTGGTGAGGAAGTGGGAGCTGGGGGTGGGAGGGGCATGAGAAATGGTCAGAGCTCATAGGAGTAGAGGACATAGCAGTGGAGGGGGTGGGTCAGCTGGAGAGGATGTTTTATTAATATGACGAGGGTAGAAGAGGAGAGAGGTGGGAGGAGCTGAAGCGTGGGCAGAAGAAAGTAGATTCGATGTGGCTTCATGGCAGAAGCTCACTTGCGAAACTGTGAGAAACCTCCTAACTGGGAGGGATGGATATGGGTTGGTAGGAACAGGTGGATCAGGAAAAGGTGGTGGGGGTGGTTGTTTTGTGAGGGCTGGGATTGGATTAAGTTGGGGAGTGGAAGGAAGAAGGGAGGGAATACTGTGGGGTGACTAGGTCAGTGGATGGAAGAAATTAGGTGGCAGTTGGGGTTGTGTATTTGGAAGTGGAAGGGAGTAGCGAACGGTGGAATGAGGAGATTGTTGGCAATTGGGGATATTCAGGAACTGTGGGGTTTGGGCTATAAGTGTGTCATTTTTGGAGATTTTAATGCAAGCATGACATAGTTGGAAGGAAACGGATAATCGGAATGGGATGTTGTTGGGGCATTTCCTGGCTGAAATTCGGCTGGTGCTGGTGAATCTGGGGAGTAAGGAGATGAAGGCTTCCACTTAGGGTAGGAATGCGAGCAAGTCGGCCATTGACTTTGTGCTGTGGGATGAGAGGGGTGGTCAGGGATATGGGAGTGGATGCGGGGAAAAGTGGGTTGTGGACTCTGATCATTGCGTGGTTTAGGTAGACTGGAGCAGGATCAGAGGTAGGGGGAGTGTACCTCTAAGCTGTAAGGGGCGAGAGAGGGGTACATGGTTGGAGATGGCACTTGCGTAACTGGGGGAAGGTTGAAAGTCTATGGCGCGAAATTGAGAGTAGTGTGTAGGGCTGGGGTGAGAGGAGTGAGTGTTGGGAAAGGGTGATGATCTCTGTGGTGGGGGAGGCATATTGGTAGGAGGGAGGGGAATGGAAAAATGGGGGAAAGGGGTGGTGGGATAGGCAGGTGAAACAGGCAATTGAGGTTCATAAGAAGGCCTGCAGATATTGAAGAACAGGAGTGGGGAAGATCGAGGACGTGGAGTGTGATAGGAGGTGAAGGGTTTATTTGGAATGTAAGAAGGAGACGGGGAGACTATGTGAAGGTGCGTAGCAGGGGGGAAGGGAGGTGGAGAGTGATGGTGTGAATGGTTGGGAAGAACGGGCCACAGGCCTCACTGTTTTTCTGCGAAGAATGTGTGGGAAGGATGAGGTTGGGGATGGGTTTAGGGGGAGGGAGGGGATAAGGAGTGTGACCCTCCTGAGGGAGTTGATAGAGTGATCTTGGTGGGCGAGTTCGAAGAGGCTTTGTCATGATGAATAAGAAGGCTGCTGGAGTGGACTGCTTGGTGGGTCAGTTTGTGAAGGGGATGGAGGTTAAGGGAAAGAGAAGGCTGATCAGGGAGATGAATGGTGTTTTAAATGGAGGAAGGTTCTTGAAAATTGGATGAAGTTAGAATAATTGTCATACAGCTTGAGTGGAAGGGGAAGGGTCGGGAGAAGCTAGTTTCTGTCTGGTTGCTGTCACTAGCATGGTGTGAAGAGCTTTATGAGGGTTATTGCCTGTAGGATGAGTAAGGACTTGGAGGATAGGGGTGCAGGGTGACGTTGAGAATGGCTTTTGGAAGGGGAGGATGTTAGAGGATAACTCTTTATTGAGGAAGCGAGGAGGAGGAGGCGAGAAGTTTATGGGTTGCTTTTCTGGATGCTGCGAAGGCCTATGATGGAGTGATGTGGGAGTTGCTGTGGAAGGAAATGAGGGAGTTATGGATTGGGGAGGGGTACATTAGGCTGATTCGGAGGCTCTATGAGGGGGTGCTACAAATCCATTAGCCAGGTCTGGTCGCGGTGAAGGTATGACGTATCGAATACTCTGCCGAGCTTGTTGAGCTGTATTGTAGTTTATGAAGGTACCGAGTGGTTGACGCAACATCGCTGCGCACGCGCGACGTCAAGTTTGGAGCCAAACTGTCTTTAACAGTGGTGCGTTCTGTTTGCTCTGTCGGTGCTTTAGGAAGGTACTGTGGGTTAGTTGCAAGGGGCACTGGAGGGTGAAAAGAAGGTCGTCTTGCTGAAACCAATGCTATTAGACTGGATTTCTTAAGCCTGTAATGCTCGATATTTGCACACACCTTCGCAGCTTTATACCTGGGGTGACTTTGAAAACTGACGTAAGTAACTCAGCTAGCGAAAAAACACGCTGCTGCATGTACTAATTTTGTGGGTCGTGCGAGATGTCGCGTCATAATCCCCTGATCTAGCTTGATGTTAGACGGTTGCCTGTACATATGGCATTCAAATTACGCTGCAGGCAGTAACCTAAACAACTGAACTAACCATGGTTGCCGAGCTTGGTTCCTGAGGGTAACTGGGGGGGCCATGGGGCTAACTCTGCAAACGAATCGACTGTCGACCAATCAGAATCGAGAAAGAAACAGGGGGGGGGGGTGGCGTTGCCTTTATTTGCATTAATTCGCTGTGTCACGTGGATGAGTTTATGTTGCATTGGTGCAGGTTGGAAGAAGGTTCGGCGTTATAATTCTACAGGGCAGCGTCAAGTGACGTCATATTGCCTACGAGATAGCATCTGGGAACATAACTACAACGGGCACTAGATTAAAATGTAAGGGACAACCAAATCATGTCTAGTCAAGACAATGCTTTGAGATCGGATTTCTTAGTCTTAAAAAAACGTTGCACATGCAACAGCGTGTTTCTTCGCAAGCTGAGTTTCTTACGTCAGTTTTCAAAGGCACCCCAGGTATAAAGCTGCGAAGGTGTGCGTTGTACAGATAGTGTGGTGCCATGAGTCCAAATTATATTTTTCCGTTGTGGTGACTCTTTTCTTTACCAGGATGTCAATCTGTGGGAGATCCAGCCGTATTTAATAATTTTTAATAACTGCAAAGGTAGTCGTCTCTTCGGCACCTCTGTTTTGTTTGAGGGTTGAGCAGTAAAATTCCTCCAATTTTTTCATTATTGCTTTCAAAGAAGGATTGACGCGCCAGGAATAGCCGGTGCAAGTGTAATACATGCACCAAATTGAATCAAACCATTTTTGTAAACGCGACATCTTTTTCCCTACATTATTGTCAATATTTCACGTTTATCGTGCGTTACTCAATTTAACAACCTCTTTATAATATGTTGTTATACTATTTTAATAGGTTTGTATGGCTGTCTCAAGACGGTTTACGTTCTATGGTCACCATTTTGTGGAAAATAGCATTATCTATATACTGTAGGTTCCATTCTCTGTGGTCAATTTTAACCACATTTATTAGCCTATGGCTGGTCTAGAATGACGAGCTCGGTCACTTTGATAATGACTGGATTATTTTAACACATTTAGGTCCTATTCGTTATATAAAAATTACATATCAATTTAAAACAAATATATGGCTGAATTAGGAGTACTCGGAAAGTGTGGAAGATTTCTATGAGTGCACGACGCACCGTAGCGTTGGAGATTAGCTTTGGTTACCAAAGCTAATCTCGAACGCCACGGACGCACACCTCTGGACACGCAAAAGCGCCAAGGCCAAGGGCAGGGGGATGGCTCTTTCAGCTTTACTTGTCCGCGTCGGATTTCCAAGATGGCGACCCAATTGAGAAAAAGGCGTGTATCGATTACGTTGTAATTCCGTGCGTGAATTTCAATATAAGAGGTAAGCAAACCACGACTTGATTAAACTAAGTTGCGGTATTGCAACCTGACATTTTTAGCTTGGTCAAATTTGAAACGGCTGAACTTAAAGTCCTAATAATTTGTCGAAATACACTTCTTCTGCTGGTAGAAAAATAAAAGCAGACGATGTAGCAAGCATAAAAGACGGAAGCAGACGACAAAGACCATGTATTTTACTGTATTACTTGTTATAACCTGAAGCGAAGAATAACTTCACTGGACATATCAGTAACGTACAATTTTTTTTTTTTTGGGGGGGGGGGGGGG
>JAHWFP010216883.1:50506-93788 GCA_023313725.1 Lithobius niger | reverse complement strand
TTTGGTATGATTAACACATCCCATATCCAGCCTTAGATACATTTAGGGATCGGTCTTTATTTATAGCCGAGGGGGGGGGAATGAAAATGTGACCACCAAATTTTCGATGACCCCCCCTTCAAGACCCTGAAAAAAGTCTTGACCGCCCCCCTCCCCCTCATCAAGGTCCGAAAATCCGTAACCTAAATAAAAATGCGTTTTTCGTGTCCCCATTCAGACTGTCTGCAGATGATTCCTGTAGCCAAGATTAGTGTTGTAACCAAATAAGTAAATAGCTTTCCACACCGACAGTTATCGTTAGTTGTAAGGAAACGTGTCTCGTTTTTAACGAAAAGATATGTTGGATTAAACATGTTCTATAAAATGTTCCTTACACCCATCTCTTGTCATTCATACAATAAGAATGATGAGCACACTGTTTGCTTGAGGGCCCACATCCGTAACATAGTCGGCAACTGAAAGACAGAAGAAGCCAAGAAGCCAGGTGCCAAGGCTTTTCTACAAAGTTCTTTTTAAAAACTATACTTGCAGTAATGGTACTAATAGCTTTTAAACCTTGTAAACACTAACATGATGGTGGGGGTGAAGCGTTTTTAGAAATTTTGACTGCTGAAAGTGCCATTTTTGAGGTCCAAAACTGACTTTCTCTCTCAGTTGATCAGTGTGTTTTTGACACCCCCCCTAATCTTAACGGGACCTGGGAAATGTATGACCCCCCCCCCCTGGAGAGGGTCCCAAAACTTCATAACCCTCCCTTCCCCTCCCTCGGCGATAAATAATGACCGGTCCCATACGTCATGTATGGCCTCATCAAAGTTTTGAAGAAAATAGCAAATAAGTACCATTATCCGCGATTTTTATTTCTATTTTGCTCGTTTTATTAGGTTGTTTTTTTGCGGGTCGGCGAGGGGACTGCCCCCTACCACCCCGCCCCCTCCCTTTGCTCTACTGTTCGACTTCACATTTGCCGTAATTTCGCAACCATAAATAAATTTATACTTCATCTTTTAGTAATTCAGCTTTGAATCTAACTAACACGTAAAAGCGACGACAGGGTCCGAGTCTGCCAGCGGCGGCGTAAGTTGAGTTTGATTTGGCTGTTGGCGGCGCACACCTCTAGTGTGAACGAAATTTTTCTCAAATCGACGGTGGCGCCGACCTGGCTCCTGGCGGCGGTGATTACGCACGGACAGGCTTTGATGCGAATGTTCCCTCTCTGGTGTAACAATATAATATATCTAACTCTATGGCCAAGGGCCAAAGCTGGGTAAAAGCTATCTCTATCTCTATGGGTAAAAGTGCGCGAGACTCTGGTCAGTGACATTTGTGGTAGGTAAGTTATTTTGGGTGAGTTAATCGGTGTTTGCTTTAGCTTGTCGTCAATTTCTTTGTTGTGTAGTTTTCGTTAGATGCTGTAGGGTTAAATGATCTCGGCAATTTGGTTTCAAGAAATAGCAAGTGTTTGTTTAAAAGTACATTTGGCCTAACGTTAGTTTCTTGTCTTTCGAGCGTGGACGAAACTATACGAAAGAAAAATGGCGTTGGGTGGACTTGGGACATGATTGAAGGGTGGTGGTGCGTTGCCGACGTGATCTCTTGTGATCTCTGGTGTAATCTAGTTAGGCAATGGGTGGTGGCGGCGGCGGCAAGGTGAAAGGGCATCCGTGTTTGGTACACGAAGGTTTGGACACAAATAGTTGGTGCTTAACAGTTTTTAATGTGAAGCGGCTTTTAAGTTGAGAGGAGACCCAACAACTACCCCTAAAATATAGTGTGGGTAATTATAGTGGGTATAGTGGGTAAATATAGTGTGGGTGATTGCGAACTTTTACTTTTTTTTACATTTGCGTTAAAAATGCATGGCAAGCATGGGCTGCAACGTGACATCATACTTTATTGCTTGTAAAGTGTTAAACATAGGCTCCGTCTACCATCTCGCCAAGGATTAGACTGGGTGTAATATTTACCTTACACCAGCACTGTCACTGGGACCATTTTTAAATGGCATAAGTTATTTACGTTATAAGTTAGTTGGATGGGAGACGAAGGCTCTTGTTTTGCTGTTTGGTCTTATGCTTTTCATTTACTATTGAAGCTTGTACTCCTGGCTTACCCTAACCAAGCTGACCAAGCTGTCGACGCGCCATTAAGCCTCATCTCCCCCCCCCCCCCCAAGAATACGGACTCCTCTCTGATTAGCTTCTCGTTGGACTAGAATGATGTAAAATGATCAGCTGAACAACATTTTCCCATAACATTTTTGGGGCAAAGGCTTAGTTTGTTTGGCCGTCAGAAATTAATGATTGCCGTACTCTAGCACTGACGGACGTACAAGTGCCCGTTTTCTTCCATGTTCCCCTCTCCCGTAAACAGTTAAGATAAGTGGGTTGTTATTGTCAGTTTAGTTTGGTTTTGTTGTTATTGTCGGTTAGGTTATAGGTACCGGCTTCTGTTTGCGTTTCACTTGTAATGAACTGGTTGTGGTTTGGCGTTTCACTTGGCGGACTTTGGCCCAGTTGATGCTTTCCTGCGCGGCGCCGTCTGCCTCGAGCCTGCCTGCCGGCAACAAGATGGCGTCACAGCCTACCTCGTGTAGTGCTAACTTTGGACCTAAACCACGGCCAAACGGTGCGTTTGCCCCAAAAATGGAAGAGAAAAACATTATTCAGCAGGTAATATTCTTAGTCCATTAAAAAAAAAAATCGACGGGAGTCCGTATTCTTCCTATGTTCCGTACTCCTTGGTATTCAAGGGCATGTAACATTTCAATGTAAATCCGCCTTTCTGCAGCAATCCCCCTCCCCCTCCTCTTTCCCACCAACAAAGGATAAGGCTTAAGGGAAGAATAAGGGCTCCTCACCGATCGATCTCTTGTTGGGCTAAAATGATCAGCTGAACAACATTTTCCCATAAAATGTTTGGGGCAAAGACTTTGTTTGGCTGTCAGAAATTAATGAAAGCCGCACTCTTTGCGCTGGCGGACAAGAGCCCGCTTTCGTCCGTGTTCACTGCTGATATTTTTTTCCTGTAAACAGTTCAGATAAGTGGGTTATTGTCGGTTAGGCTAGGTTAGAAACCGGCTTCGGCATTTCACTTGAGGTAATTAACTGGTTGGGGTTTGGCGTTTCACTTGCTGGACTTGCCCAGTTTCATGCTTTCCTGCGTGGCGCCGTCTGCCTCGAGCCTGCATGCCGGCAACAAAATGATGTCACGTCCTACCTCGCGTAGTGCTAACTTTGGACCTTCACCATGGCCTAACGGTGCATTTGCCCCAAGAATGGAAGAGGAAAACATTATTCAGCAGGTAATTCTTAGTCCATTAAAAATCGACGAGAGCCCGTTTTCTTCCCATGTTCCAAGGGATAAAACTGGATTGGCTGAGCTTGGGCTAGTTGTGTGAAGAAGCTGACGTGTTTGGTGACTAGATAGGCGACCGTAGCAATGTTCCTAACGGTGAGTTGTTTCAGTACTTTCAGCAGATAAGGAGGAGTTACAGCCAGTATCGTGCACAAGAAATAAAGGACAATACGTTTCGGGAGGTCAACCTTCCATCTTAATGCGGGATGAAAGAATGGAATATAGTAAAAAAAAAACTAAAAGTTTTTGAAATAAGCCGTAGGTAGGCTACTTGATTTTACTTAAATAAAAAAGTAAATTTCAATGGCATTAGAAAATGAATTAAATCTTCTCAGTGTTGGGGGCAAGCGCGGTCTACTGTTCCACAAAGCTGCTGGTGCTTTCACACCAAGGACCATTTTGACGTGCAACTTGCAGTGTCTTTAATTTTCTTTGAATAAATCCGTGTGGTAGGGCCCAACCAAGAACCAGATTTTTTTTTAAGGCTTACCATGTAAAAGTTTTGAAATAGATGTAGGTAGGCTACTTGATTTTATGTAATTAAAAAAATTCAAAATGGCGTCAAAAAATTAATTGAATCTTCTCAAAGAGTTGGGGTGAGCGCGGTCTGGCCTACTGCTCACAAAACTGCTGGTGTTTTCACACCACGGACCATTTTTGACCTATAACTTAGTATTTTTGCATTATTGTCTATATTTCTCGTCGAAATAATTCGACTGGCCCAAGAACAAAAGTTTTTTAATGGCGTTACCCAGTAAAAATAGTATAATAATTTTTGAAATAAGACATAGGTAGGCTACGTCGTTTCATGTAAAAATGGCATAAAAAATGAATTAAATCTTCTCAGGGTTGAGGTCGAGTCCGCTCATACTGTTCACAATACTGCTAGTATTTGTACACCAAGGAGCATTTTTGATCTGTGATTTAGTATTTTTTTGCAGTGTTGTTTTTATTTCTCGTCAAAAAAATCCATACAGCAGGGTCTGAGAACCAGATTTGTTTAAGGGCATTACCATTTTAATTATGTAGGCCTAGATGTTGTAAATGCTAAACACAAATAAAAAAAAAAACCAAGACTGAAATAATGCTCAATGTAGGCTAAAGGTGGATCCCATCGTCTTTCTAATTTGATATCAAATTAGTAAAAAATGTAGAAAGTTGCTGTGCTGACGCGTAAATGGCATGTGTGAAACTTTTGCTTTTCATACTCATTAGCAAATTCTGAATTCTTCAGAAGGGAATACTTTGGAAAGCTTTGGTACACGGAATTGTGCTCACGTGACATTGTGATCTAGCAGACCACTACAGCTCAAGCCTGATCAGCAACTATGTAATGCAAAAGAAAACATGGCAAGATAAGACCAATACACACTTGAATGCTTGTGCATGAACGCATGTATGCTAGATACACGCAAATTCGCTGGATCAATAGTTCTCAAAGTGTCTCGATTGATGGATCGGTTATTTTATTACCAGTGGTGCCAGGGAGCAGCACGTTGGTGGGGGTTAAATCGTAGAGCAGTAACAGAAAATTTTTTGATGACGTATTGTATTTATTTATGGAAATATTAATGTTAATACATTGAAAGCTTTTCAAATCTAGGTTTGTTAAAAAAAACTTTCTTGTTTTTAAAACGAGAGCAGCTAATGTGACAAGTGAGCCTGTTTATTGTCCTAAGTTTGTCAATATGTAGCTCGACCGAGGATAACTTAATGCGCAGCTGACAGCAAATATCCAGTTTGTTCTGTATTTTGTCTTACAGTCATGGCTGTTAGGTTCCTACACATGCGGTGAGGAGCACAGGGGCTAGGGACACGTATGGTGAAACACGTGGGAACACATGCCACCCCACGTGCTTGCTGCCCTCGCAGGGTAGGTGTATGTATTCCCGCGTTTACACACATGTGCCTGGTCCCTGTGGCCAGGAGCCCATAATTGGTAAGCTCGCACATTCCGCAGCAGCACTAGGCGAGAAAAGCACATGTTGCAAGTGGTCGTTGTGAAGTGACTTAACGCGATGCAAGTCGTTCTTAGATACACTACAGCGCACGTGCATGCACGTTATGCGTGGATAGCACGAATAGAGGGCCAAGATGGCGGCTTGCCGTGGACGACGGAAGTGTTAACAGCTGCTCACAATTTTTTTTCGGAAAAAGAGCTATAAACTATTTATACAGTATTAAAAATGTTAATTACAGCATTAGGAAGTGGTATCAGAACCAACCCTCTCGAATGTCATTCCAGTTGTAGTCGCCAATTGGCCAGTAGATATTATAAAGTAGTCGCCATTTCACAATTTCTACTCGCCACGTGCCAAATACATCTTGCACGATGCATGGCTTCTTTAATTTATGCATCCAGAGTTGTAAAATATTCTCTTATGCCGGTTAGGGATGCACCGAATATTCGGTAATTATTCGGTATTCGGCCGAATAGTGATATTTGGTATTCGGCCGAATAGGGTTAAGATTTGTTGGTATTCGACCGAATATTTTTTAGTATATATTAGGGCTGGTACTTTCCGGTTTTTTAGTTATCCGTTTAACCGGTTTTTTTTCCGGTCGCTTACACGAAAACCGTTTTTCCGTTTTCAGCAAAAAATACAGCCCAAAAAAATTTCACCACTGTGTAATACATTATTAAAAAACAAAGCTGAAAAAAATATGATTTAGTCCTTGGTATGACAAGCACTATTATTGACTACATGTTGCATTTTGGAACTTTTAAGAAGAAAGTTGACGTTGATAAATTTAAGTACTTATTTTATCAAGAATTTTGACTTTATGTAGCTTTAAAATTTCTACAAGATGGCTTAGGCCTATTTACGACAACGTAAGCCAAAAACAAAACAAAATTTAACACAATATTTTCGTTAATGTTCCATTCATTTCAAATTATGAGCCAGAAAAATGAGGATGTTTCCGTTTACGTGTTATGACGCCGCTTCCCTGCCGTTCGCGTTAGGTATAGACGAGTCCACTTCTCCATGACTGCGGGGAGGGCAGATGCTGGCCAGCTTGTCTTTAACTGCCTCGTGTACGCGCTGGCGATCAGCAGTTTGTTTCGAAGAAAGTAAGCAGCTTCGTTGGGACAACAAGCCCATGCGGATTACTTGTGAATAAGCTCCTCCCTACCCAACTCGGTTTTCTACTTTCACTGATTTTGAGTGTTTGGATTAGTAAGCCTAGAACAATGACACTTGGCTATTTTAGGCTCGTTCATCGGGGATTTTGAATGGTGCCTGCAGCAAACGTTTTTCGGATATGGGTTTTATAATCCATGTAACCGAACGTGGAACGGTTTCCGGTTAACCGTGTAACCGATTCCAGCCCTAGTATATATTTATGCAATTATGTTAATGTAAGAATGTTTAGCTAAGCATTTAGTTTTTGGTTTGTGAGGAATTGTCTTCTGACATTTCTAAAAGAAGGAAAAATGATCAAATATGTTTAAGTTACAGGTATTCGGTTAAGTATTCGGTAGGGACGTGCTGATGTACCGTTACCGATTACTGTCAAAACTGAATGTAATGCTAAATAATCGTTATTTTGCAAAAAAAGAAAGTGTAATACAGTTTCTGCTGTCGATGTCCTGCCAAAAAAAAAAAACTTTTATTTAATGTAGCCTCATAAGATGGGTGCAGAAATCCACCGGCCACTAGCCAGTTGGCTTTTAAATTGGGCAGGTTGACAATTAAAATATTTGTCCAATAGGATATTTGGCCGGTGGGTTGGAGGGTCATAAATAGGGCTGAAACAAACTGAATGTATTTTCCCTTCTTGTTGGTAAATTTTATAAAGATTTTTCATCAGCTTTCCGATGGACTTGATCCCAAGCTATAGCTCTTCGAAGAAAAGAAATGTTACGGATAGGGAGGATTTCTTTATTTTCAAACAAGTTTTCAAGGCCAGTGAAAATATACAATTTATGACACTTGTGCTTGACAAATTGCGTTGATCACCGCATCTAGAGTGGATGAATTTTTTTTTATTGGTTACTCGCGTCCAGAATCTTTAAGATCCTTTTAATTTGACGACAAAAGTTTCTCGGTTGGCGACTAAAAATTATCTTCTACCGGCCAATGGCGAGTTCAAAAAAATGTAAATCTGCACATATACCTCATAAAAATATTAATGAAAATTAAAAAATGTGTTACTAGGGCAAAGATTTTTTTTTCTTCAGCCATTTTCTGGCCCCCCCCCCCCCCCCCAAAGAAAAAGGGGACGCAGCCAAGCAGTTTCTGCACAATTGTGAAGATGTAAAAATCTAAATATGCAAAAACGTTGATATCAATTAATCAACAGACAAGCACCACTTTATGGTAGCCTACAACTGTATATTAGTCCTAAAATTACCAGCAAGCAGCAGTTTTCTTATCCATTTGTAAGTTAAATGGTTTTTTATAAATAATGTCAGAACAGATGGAGTTTGTGACTTGTGGTTTGCACCATTGGAAAGCTGGTGAAAAAGGATTAAAATGGTGTATTTGAATGTAAAAAAACAGTCAATATTTAGCGAAATTATCGTCGTTTCCGTACGTATCGAAAAAAGTGCAGCTAATTGTGCGATCCAGTATGGTGTATCGGCACATCGGAGGTGGAGATCTGCGGTACCGATAATCCGAATTGCCTCCGATAACTGCCAATACCGATATGAATCAGATAGTCGGCACATCCCTAGTATTCGGCCGAATAATTCGGTATTCGTCCGAATATGTAAATTGCTTGGTGCCGGGTATTCGGTAAGTTAACCATTCGGTTGTATATTCGGTATTCGGCACATTTTGTATTCGGTGCATCCCTAATGCCAGTGCTATTGCAGAAAAGGCCTTTGTGTAGCCCTTAGAAATCTGAGCACAACGCCGCAAACCGTTCGTCAATAGCGTATGCGATTTTCAAGATATCCCAATTTGAGCGTCATTTTCTATTGCTTGTCGCCGTTTTGACAAGTGGGCTAAATTCCATGTCACCAACTGTTGATTTTCATTCGCGGAATGGTGAGGGGCGACCGACATTGGAGAGGGTTGATCAGAACGAATTGAAATTTGTTAGGCCTACAAATTGGTTTGGTTCTCGAAATTGAATTTTCTCTTATGACTTAATTTAGACTGATATTTTAGCAGTGCTGGTTCTATGTTTCATAGACTGGTTTAAAGAAAAATTAATCCTGATCAAGTGGCTAAAAAGCAAGAGCCATTTCTTACTAGTTGAACTTGGTTAAAAAAAATTTTAATTCCAGTTCTTTAAATATTTTTATGTGAATCACTGTAGGCTACAATTTTTTTAACGAAAATACTTTAGTAAGATGATAAAACAATTGTTTCTGAACATTCTTGGCCAAACTTCGGAAACAGGCATATAGGTTTTTAGATGCTGAGATTTTAACTTTTTTTTAACTTCCAAAATGTTACAATAAATCGTATTATTTAAATTAAATTAAAATTATCGTGGGAGAATCTGTTAAATTCAAGTGCACGTTGACGAAGAGGCACGTGTTTGGCATCGCTAGTAGTAGACCAGTAAGTCGAACGAAAATTAAAAATAAACACAATAAAATCGCAAATCGCAATTTTTTAACATTTAATCGCATAGCTTGATAAATTTTGAAATCGCCGAACCCTACTAGCTACAGAGAATGCCACTCAAAGAGGGATATGACTGAATGTTTCTGACTGAATATAAATTATTAATCATAGAATTTACGCTAATGCTTCTTAACTGTGAATTGATAAAAGATTGGCCGAAGCTTGGCAATACCCGACAAAGACCTTCGAGGCTAGGTAAACGCTTAAAAATAAAAATTAAATCCAGCGTAGCTGAAGAAGGGAAGGGGACTTTTGAGTATTTAGTGTGTAGAAAGAAAATAATTAAATAAAAAAGATTTTGGTGACTGCTTTGCTTCAGGTTCAAACTGCAATTTATGTATAGGAAGTATTTATTCTTTTTCTTTTAATTTGCCTAAGCTAACCAAATTGTCGTGTGGACGAAAAATTTAAGCTGTCTAGCAGGGTTTAAGCTGACAATTGTTTTATTTTAGCAATTTGGGCTAATTTGATTGCCAAATTTAATAGCCAAATCCAACTTTCATGAGCCATACCAAACAACGAATTTATCCCTAAGAATCAAAGACGCAACATTTTGGGACCTCCCCCCCAAAAAAAATAGCTTAACGTCGTGCGAATGACGTCAAAACTTGTCACCTGTGATTAAAGACACGCTGCTGAGAGTTGGTGGGCTACGGTGCTTGGCAGCAGTTTGCAGCTCTCTTAGGCTGTGATCAGTAAACCCCCCCAAAAAACTTAATATCAGCAAATCTTATTTTTTCTTATTCAGCATTTTAAGACAAAAAAAATACTAAAGTAACAACGTACTTTATCAACGTCTAATCAGCAACTTGGCTAATTAGAAACAAGGTTATTAGCCAAATGAGAAGATTGTTAGCATTTTGTCGATTTGGCTACCGACAGCTTAATCCCTGTGTCTAGTCCATCAATATCCAAGTTTATGGATGTAAAGCATTAAGCAACACTTTTGTGCGTTGTCCCAATTGGCCAGAGTACTTAATGTTTATGATTTTCCGTGTAGGCTACAGTATGGCTTTTCTTGATCACCAGGGCTCAGGCACAAGACACGCATAATGCCGGCAGTGCTAGGAGAAAAAAAATCTGTGCTGGCTCCCTGCGATCTTGATTGTTTATGGATAAGAATTATGAAGTTTTTGTTGCAACCATGCAAACTGATTTTGGTTTTTAAATCAAACGGTCGGGGCTCTAAAACCAGCAGTGTGGGCATCATGAAACTCGGTGTGCCGAGGCGTCTTGAACTGTTGCTGCTGAATAATAGCTTGTGAGTTGTTGTAGTTTTGGTTACACATGTTCGTACGAGTTTTGCTCGCAGTATTAATGTGTGCGCGCACACTCCACCTTCTCTTCCCCCCCCCCCCAGCCCCCACTCTGAGGTGTTCTTGCGTTGTTATCGCAGAAGTCAGACCTTTACGCTATTGGACTCCTCAGGTGGCTTGCCTTTTTTTGCATCATCAGATAACATTTAGCTGCACTTTGTCGTTCGTGGCCATACGTGGCAAGTTTTATCAAGCCAGTTTGGTCATTGAACTAGTATTAACCTATTAATGACTCAAATAAATGCATTATGTCGGGAATGCGCATATAATTCAATTGCAGAGGGACATTTTTGCTAATTATTTATGTATTAATTTATTTATGTATTTACCGTACACAAGGTACAAACTTAGAATAAAAAACAAAAACATAACTTACAACAGAAACTAAATATAAGAGATGAACAGGTGAGGGACAACCATAGCCCCAGGGCAAGGAAATTAGGGCAGCAGATTGCCCTCAGAATCTTGTGGGACAGCCATCCCGTGGGCACGCTGCCGCAGAGACCTCAGGTCCGTTGGTGACCTCAACTCACACCAACCACCAAGTGCAAGCAGACCTTTAGCAACCATGCCTCCAAGTCTGCTGCCCCAACCTTCGGGACCACCCATACACGCCTTTACCAGCCTGTTGCCAGATGCAAGAATAGCTCCCCAAAGGTTAGCTTGCTTCAAAAAAACCTCGAGGTCGAGCATGAACATCTTGCCATCCAGGCAAGCTTGATGATTGTGACTTTGCCCAGGTAAGTGCTGAACTCTCTTTATAGCTCCATGGTAGACAATGGCAAGCTCCTTCGCAGTTGCTTTTCGGAAGTTGAGACAAGTAGCCATGCCATACAGGCCTGTTGCACGGGTTTTCAGAAGCGAAACTGAAAGTGTGCAGCACGATGTTGGCCGCCCTGCAGAATTCTCTCCGGACCTTTCAGGTGGCTATCATCCGAAAGGTCGGCTGCAAGTTCCACGCCAAGATAGCGGAAGCTAGTCACCCACGACAGTGTGTGGTTACTCATTAGCAGGGGGGCCGTGAGATCATTGCCCCCGCCAAACACCATTCCAACTGTTTTGTTGGCATTAAAGGACAGTCCCTTGTCATGAGTTAAGTACACCAGCCTATCCAGTAGAAACTGAAGTGCCTGTCTGCTTGGGGCCAGCAGGACGATGTCGTCAGCGTAGGCGACAATGTTCACATCTTCACCATTTACCCTGCAACCAGTGGTCAATTTAGAAATGCTGACAATAGCTCCATCGAGGACCAAACAGAAGAGGAAAGGAGATAAGGGACTTCATTGTCGCACTCCACACGTAGCCGTAAATGAGTCAGAAAGGTGTCCTTCCCAGCTCACCTGAATGGCTTGCCTTTTATAGCAATTAGCGATAACGTCGGTAATGTAAGATGGAAGGCCTCTCTGTCGAAGAGCTTGAAACACAGCTATGTGCCACCTTATCGAAGGCCTTAGTCACATCTACGAAGCAGGAATACACCTGAGAACCAGCTCTACGGTATCTCCGAATGGTTTCTTTCGCTGCATATACAGCCATCGAGGTGGAGTGCTTCCGTTTAAATCCGAATTGGGCATCGCAAGTGGAAGTCTGGGCTTTAATACGACTCAAGATAACCAGGTCCAGAAGTTTAGCGATCGGACTCATAAGCACGATACCACGGTAACTATCGCTCGTAGTGGGGTCTGCAGTCGTCTTCTTCAGTAAGGGAGTTAAAATGGTCCTAGTGGCAGGCTCGGGACAGTGAGCGTGGGCGAAGGAGGCAGAAAGGATCAGGGCAATAAAGCTGTGAGCAAAGTGGCCAGCGAAGCGTAGATGTTCAGCATTCGACCCATCTGGGCCAGCAGCTTTGTCCCTCTTCATGGCAAGCAGCAGGTGAACAATCTCGGCAGGACTAATCTCGGGAGTAACATGGGGTTCCCACTCGATGCTGGCATTAGTTTCTTTACCACTTTTAACAGATTCCTCCTGAGTGGTCTCGGTGAAAATATCGTTGAACCTGTGCTTCCACATGTTGCAGATAGCACAAGGACCTTGCACCCCATCAACCGTGTCTTACCGTTGGGCTAGTAGCGACATTATCCCTGGAACGCAATGAATCCTGCAGTGCTGCCCCCCTGCAAGGCACGATCATTCTGGCGGCACCAGCACAAAGCATTCTTGAAGGTCCGTCTTGTATCATGGCGGGCTTCATAACTGGCCCCATTCCTATCACTAACCCATATGGAATGAGCCTGCTGATGGGCTGCGTAGTGTTCTTTGACATGGTCATTCCAACCAGGTATGCTGCGTGCACCAGTGGTAGAAAAGCGACAAGGCAACTTTAGACGAGCTGCGTTGGTAAGGACAGCAACAAGGACTGCCTCCCTATTGATATCCTGTCGGTGGGTGCGGAGATCACATTTAATATCTCTACAGGCCAAACCTTCTGACACTTCAAAAAGCACAAGCGCATTGGAAACAGGTTCAGCGTATGCTCTTCTCTGCTCAGTTGTAGAGTCTCTCCAGCAAACTTTCCTGCGAAACACCTGAGGGGTACCCACGACTGGTAACTGGGTATCAGCAGTCGTTGTGGCGGTAGGAAAGCCCAAGACGATCCCCAATGGAAGATGGTCGGGGCTCACCGTTCTTTCATCAACCCAAAGCTCGAGCATAGCATCAGCAATCCGCGTAGTCCCACAGATGTGGTCAATCCAAGACTTGCTAATGAAAGTGCAGGTGTCTGCCGGCAGCACACTATCAAGGAAGGTCAGTCCCAAGCCCACAACCCCCTCGGCGACCAACTCTAGTGACATGCTCTCCTAAGATCAGCACTGTAGTCACCAGCGACCAGAATCAAATCAGTGTTCACTGCCTGTACAAACTATCAATTTCACTGAGAACTAACAGCAGCTCGTCGTAGGTTTCGTTCATGTGCTAATCACTAGGAGCATAAATTGAGGCAATTGCCAGGCGTACACCCTCGGAGAATTGGAAGGACAGCCCTAAAACCCTAGAGCTGTTAAAAGAATGGATTGTAGGGCGGCTAGAGCAAAGGCACTAACGCCACAGTATGGCAGTGCCACCGTAAGGTCGCCCACGATGGATGGCAGTGGAAGTATCTACCGGTGAAGTGGCCACCGCATGGAAATCTTTGTGAATACCGTTGAAGAAGTCCAACTCATAATCACACAGCCAAGTTTCTTGGCAACAGCACAATGTCTGCCTGACTACATAATTTGGCTACTTCGGGCTTGGCACTTTTCACTCCCGCACAGTTCCAGGTTATGACTTTTAACGTGTTGAATTATAAGCAGTGTCTTCCCCTGTACCCAATTCAGGGTTCATACCGACCTGGAAAGTCAGGGAAAATCAGGGATAGTCAGGGATATGAAATACGGTCAGGGAAAGTCGGGGAAAAAATTGTAAATTTGGGAAAAGTCGGGGATATTCAGTTATTTTTTAGATTGAACCGTGCTGACCAAAATTTCCAGCCTTTCCTCTCAGTGAAAATGTGACGCATTTTCAAATGTTTGGAAATCATTTGGTTATAAAATATCATCCACAGGTAGCCTGAGTAGTCGTAAGAAACACTTTGGGTTGAGGGGGTGAGTCAGATTATTTTGGACCTTAGGTATGGGGTCAAGATTTGTGACAGGTCTTAAAGTCATGAAAAATACTAGGCCACATTTTCATTATCCATGCACAAACCTACTCCCCCACCAACCCCCTAAAATTGTCACAAAGTTAAAAAAAAAAAATGTGCTTTTGGCGTGGGAGCACTGCAGTTGACTGCGTGAGTAAAACATTTTTAGAAACAAGTGTTTTGGTCAGGGATATTTGAAGGAGTAAGTCAAGGAAAATCAGGGATAGTCAGGGATATTCATTTTCTGATATTAGTATGAACCTTGCAATTGCTTGCGCTAGAAATAAGGTCTAACTTCTGTGTCCAAGGGCCACTTTTCGCCATCAAGAACAGTGTCACGAAATCTCATAGGAATCAATACTCTAAAAGCATTGGTACGTCTGTTATGTGCACGATTGGGCAGAAGTACACATTGAATTAAATGATCAATGTCCAGCATAGTGGCAACATGATCAGTAACAGTTCTAGGTTCGACATCTAAGGAGCAATTGCCTACGAAAAAGGTGAACTGTCTAGGACGAGCCGACATCCCAGTGTTAAGACGTTTGTGCAGATTCCCACACTGCCCTACTGTGGCGCGGTGGCCTATTTCGTATAGTGCCAAATGCTGTTGACCAACCTTCGTTATCCTCATGCTGATTTCCACTAGGTTGTTGTGGGTATTGATCGTCATTCCTGGACTCGGTATTGTCGAAGCAAGGCGGTCTTCGTACAGGCCTCTGTTGTAAGCTCCAGTCACTATCGGCCTCACTGTAGTACCCATGGTTACGCTGGTGACTATAGTAATATTTTGGCCGGTTGGCATTCACCGGAATGGGGTGGGCTTCAGAATCCTGTGCATGTGGATGCTGTGGGCACAGGTTAGGGCTAAATGCCTGGTTTCCGTGAGAGTGAATGCTCGGAACTAACGTGGAGGAAGTACGACGGTTGGCGTTTAACTGGTCATCTGCACTTTTCTGCATTACCGTGACTGGTGAGTGCTCTTTATTGCCTACTTCTCTAATAAAAGCATTGTGTGTACCAGTTGCGTTCATATGCTCCAAAGCCACATTACTACTGTCAGTATCAGGCGGGCTGGTAGTGTTTATAATGTCCAGATCGTCGTCTGCTTGTTGCCGATGCGGCGTGTCGTCAATTGTCGGCGATTTCCGGTTCGCGACTTCTGCTGTAGACTTCGGTTAGTACTCGATGCTGGGCGCTTAGGACTACCGGGTATGTTGTTTGGCTTCTGAGAAATGCCTCGGGCGGTGAGCATTTCAATGCACAATTTCATGTCCTTTAATTCCTGTCGACACTACTGCTGACCTTGGACGAGCTCCCGATAACTAGCAACGAAGCTCAGATACGATGTAGGGATCGGTCCGTGAGTGTTATTACCGCTATCACATGTCCGCGAATTGCCATCGTTTTTCATCTTGGTCGCCGCCGCCTTCAGTTCATTGACCTGAGCGGCCAGCAAGCCAACATCGTGCCAGCTTGGATCAACTGCTGGCCGATTGTTGAAATTGTCTGGCACAATCGTGGGAAATTCAGTCAAGCCTTCTTCATCGCCAGCCGCCTGCAATAAATCGTACATGTCCGATACTTCTGCTTGTTGTTTTGTTCTTGCTGTCGTAGTGTTACGACCAGTGAATCGTATGCCATGCTATGCGGCCGCCGCTTCTAATTCGATAAATAAGAGTTCTTTTGTCAACGTGATCTCACTAGGTTTATAAAAACTAGCTGCCAAGTCAACTAACGGTTGCTTGGGTAAAGTATCCGCTTTATGATGAATAAAAGAAACTTCGTTCACGAAAAGTCGGGAGGCCTGTATACCTATGTCAACACCAGCCGCCATTTTTTCTGTTCTTCTCTATTATAGTTAAAATACCAAGAATTCTAAATGTATTTTGCCATTTCTTGGTGACGTTGCACTCATTTGTAGTGTTTGCATATTTTTAGTTCGTGTACATGTGACTAGGTCTTTAGGTCTATATTTGTCACTATTTTTCTGCTGGAACAGTTGATGATTTAAGGCCGTCCACTGGCAGTGTTGGCAGCTCTTTATCGCCAAGTTTACAAGCAA
This sequence comes from Lithobius niger, assembly GCA_023313725.1. NCBI lineage: Eukaryota > Metazoa > Arthropoda > Chilopoda > Lithobiomorpha > Lithobiidae > Lithobius > Lithobius niger. Next base: position 77,843 of record JAHWFP010216883.1, on the reverse strand, counting down.
CATTGGAACCACATTCTGCTACCAACTGTTAAAGGAGTTAAATTATGTGGATCGTTTCAAAAGAACCTATTTTACAGCCGTAATAATTTCGAATTACAGATTAAAAGGCACATAAAACAAGAGTGAAGCCTAGGGCTGCCTGAAGAAGTGAGTTTCTCCATCGTATAGACCTCCTTGTCTGTGTTACCAATGTGATCCCCTTCCTACCAAACGGCGCATTGCAACCTATGTCATTTAAATATTTACTAAGGTAAAATATGAAAGCTTGCGTCACTTCCACTCTCTCTTACTCTCCCTACTCACCACACTTTGTCTTACTGCTGGCACAGACAGTCGTTAAAATCTTACGTATATGAAGTTTTTATATGTTGACGAGAAGATACATACCTGGAAATTGCAGCATTCTCTTCTCTGAATGCTTTGCTCCTAGAAATTGAATTTAAAGAGCTGCCAGTCCCCTGCGCATCTTTCTGCGTACCCCTCCGTATATAAAAGCGCTGTGAGCCAGCGTCCATTATTTCTAGGGCCCGATTGGATCGGATGTGCTTCACCTCGCTCCTGCGTTTATTGGCTGTGTTAATGTTTTCCTTCGCTACCTTCGCTATGGCTTGTGCCAAGGGTGCACCGAAGGACGGTTTGGCCCGGATAACCACCCAGCTGCCTTCATCTCCTTTACCTAGGACCCCTTCACATCCACCGCCGGAGTTTTTCGACTCTTTCGGCGGCTTATCAGGACCAACAGCCCCGATACCATTCGCTTCGCCTGCAAGATCCTTGCATTCTTTGCCAGTATGCTCTTTGGGAACCGTAGGAGCTACCCTTCAGGCTACTTCCAACTTCTCCTATCCCAAGCAGTCAGTACGTCGCTCCTGCGTTTATTGGCTGTGTTAATGCTTTCCTTCGCAACCTTCGCTATGGCTCGTGCCAAGGGTGCACTGAAGGACAGTTTGACCCGGATAACCACCCAGCTGCCTTCGTCTCCTTTGCCTAGGACCCCTTCACATCCACTGCCGGAGTTTTTCGACTCTTTCGGCGGCTTATCAGGTCCAACAGCCCCGATACCCTTCGCTTTGCCTACAAGATCCTTGCATCCTTTGCCAGTACGCTCTTTGGGAACCGTAGGAGCTACTCTTCAGGCTACTTCCAACTTCTATCCCAAGCACTCAGGTTGAAACCCGCTACTTCGGACATAACAACACATCAATGTGCGCTTTTTAAAGCAAAGGAAAATTACCTTTGCGTAAAGCTTCAAGTAAAGAATCGGAAAGTCGTCCTGAAACGAAGGACAAGCTATCCTTTGTTTTGCACCATTGGACCTGTCATCATAATCCTCTCTTCGTTCTTCCAGCCCTCGCCCTTCGATGGCCACCGACTCTGGTGAGCAGCTTTCCAAAGAAGAGGGAAATCGGCTCATGAAGACAGTCCTTCGTTCCTTAGGATAGAAACCAAAGCCTTGGCCTCATCGTTCTACCAGAGACTGGATTGCATCTATCCCTACAAAAGACACGGTACTTAAACGACGGTGCCATTCGTCTCCTTTCCAAGCAATACCTTGCATCGAACAAGTATCATCTCATCCGCCCGGTGGTGGGTTGCCCCTTCCTTCACAACGTCAAGTACAACCTCCCTTGCGCACAGAAGGAGAGTGACATTGAATTTCTTTATAGTGGCTCCGATGCCCCAGAACACGAAGGATCCCGACATGTGCGCTTTGCACCTTGGTTCGCAGACTACCCGGATCTTCGGAGATCCCTCGTTCTGACCCCCCTTAAGGCTGTAGAAGACATTATTACGGATTGCTTTCTTTGCAAGCTTTTGCCTTTCAACTGACCTATAAAGAACCGTAGCCTTTCTTCTGGCTTTGGTTTTGTCCTACGAGACCGTCTCCACGCCAACAGGTTGCCTTAGGACAGTCAGCAACGCTTCTCACGACGCTCCTTCGCAATGGTGTCTTCGCTTAGGGAAAGGCGACCCACTGGAATTAAACAAGGATCCTCCACCACATTGTCCAGAGCGAGACACATCGTTCTTTCTCCCCCGTGGCGATTGATCCACTAACCCTAAAAAACTTCAACACTTACCCTCAGTTGGAATTCCTTATGACTGAAGTCAAAATGGATTTCGGAACTGCTCTCTTCATACGAAGAAAGATTTCTGTTCCTCCGTCAGTCCTCAAGGATAACGACCGCCTCCTTTGCATAGGTCTTTCTGCTGCCTCACAGGCTGATGTTCTCAATACGGCTGCTAATGCACTCTGCGGAAGATTATCTTTGGAATGTAACCAACTGGAAGCCAAGTGGCTGACCTTCCTTATAGGGCAAGTCTTTCAGAAGGCATGCTTCGCTACGTACCGTTCCATGAATTGGCTTACTAAAGCCTTATTCAATTCGTCCTTTCTCCTTCGTGACATTGTACGTGATTCTGCCCGAACTTTAATGATTCCACTTGTCATGTCCGCAAACAACCATTGCACATATCCCAACATACTATTCCGTGGACTTATTCCCAAACTTGCTTCGCATCTGGATATAGCCGGGAAGCTTAAACCTTTAGGACCAAAGCCTCGACCCTTTCCCAAACCACCACCTTGTACAGTTTGGCCTGAGCCGAACGAGGCTTGGGAAACTTCCGACCGTCACGACACAGCTTTCGCCAACCCCACGCTTTCAGACAATCAGCCATTTCGGCCAAAGATCCCCGGCCGCGGTTGGAGCCAGATCCATGCCGCAGCTCTACTCCCGATCGACCAATCTGCCAACCCAAGGCGATGAGCTCGATGGCAGTTAACCTTCGCCCCTTCCTATGGGAGGTCGCTTTCGCCATTTCCTGTCAGCCTGGCAATGCCTTACTTCGGATGCCCTCATTCTTTCCTCAACACCAGTAGTCTGCACTCAACTATCCACCGAAATTCAGACTTTGCTGTCCAAACAGGCTATTCAAGAAAGCCCCAATCCTCCCTTTTACAGCTCTGTGCTCCTTTGTCCAAAGAAAACCAGCGGCAACAGACACAAGTTCAACCTTCGTCCTCTCAACAAACAAATTCAAAATGTCTACTTCCAAATGGAAACCTTAGAATCAATACGCCATTCCCTTCACAATGAGTGATTGTTCATTGTCATTCGACCTGGAGAAGGCTTACCAGGCCCCCTCTTCCGATTCGTCTACAACAACAAAGTTTATGAATTCCTGTGCCTGCCCTTCGGCCTCAATACAGGCCCCCCCCCCCCCCCCCCGTATTCACTGCTCTTCTAAAGCCGATTCTAGCCCTTCTACACCAACACCAATTATCGGCACTCGCTTATCTCGACTGTCTCATTTCTCATGACGACCCTACTCTGCTTCTTCGAAATTTTGCTTTCGCTAGTCAACAACTTTGTCTTTTAGGGATCGAAATCAATTTTTCGAAATCTCCTTTACCCCTTTCGCAAACCTTCATTTTTATTGGCGTAACCTTCAACCTTCTTTCAGCTGCCATGACGTCATCCATTGCAAGACTTGCCAACACCATGTCTTCAATACAATCTTCGAGAGCTAACTCGGTCATCGGCAAATTGGACTTCCCTGAAAATTTAGTTCTTTACGGGAAATGGATGGTACGACGGCTTCACCATTTTCGCATTGACGAATGGAGCTCAGTCCCCCCCCCCCCCCCGACCTAATGTCGGACATTTCCAAGAACCTTTCCTTTCGAAACACTGCTCTGGTGGGCCGTTATCCTTGTCTTGTCACAGTCTGTGCCTCTCCAGGAACCAACACCAGACCTTCATCTCCTAACCGACGCATGTCTTAAAGGGTGGGGAGCCCACGTTGCAGGTTATCAAGTCTCTGGGATTTTGCCCCTAATGAAAGGAGCCATATAAACATTCTCAAACTCAAAAAGTGGCTACTGTAATCAGACTCCTCACGAAGACTGGCATTTCTGCAGAACAAGCTTCCCGTAACGCACGAAAAGCTGTCCGGTCCTCAACCAACAAAATCTACGACAGCCACTGGCTACATACGTCTCGTTGGTGCAAAACAAATCAAGTTTATCCAATTCCTAAACTTTTTCTCAAGCTTTTACGAGTAAGGCCTCAAAGGATCAACAATTCTAGTATATCGTTCAGCTTTAACATCGTTTTCAAAGCAGCCAACAGCTGGCACCTTCTCGACGACTTTAGGATCGCTTCTCTGATGAAATCCTTCGAACTCTTTAACGACCCATCACCAGACGACAGTTCCCAGACTGGGACCTCTCCATTGTCCTCACTTACTTGATAACTCCTCCTACAAGCCTCTCTCAACTTGCCATCTTAGCTTTCTAACTCGCAAAGCTGTCTTCGTACCAAGTTTAGCTTCGGGCATCCGTTGCAGCGAAATCCAAGAGCCCTTTCATCCACCCCCCACCGATTGTTTCTTTCTCACAAACTTCAAAGGAGTTGCCCCGAACCCTTCGGGCTTCATCTAGAGCCAAGACTCAGAAGCCCTATGAATGCTCTTTCACTTTAATCATCCATGCCCTACCCAACATTTTAGGAAATGAACTTGGAACAGGCTTTTTGCCCAGTCAGAGCACTAGAACTTGAACAGGCTCTTTGCCCAGTCAGAACACTATGGATCTACCTCAAAAGGACTTAAAATCCTTCAAAAAGGATGCACCCAGCTTTTTCTACCCTTCGCCAAACTTGATGGAGTAACACTTCGCATGATTACCACTTGGATAAAGAAAGTCATCATCAGCACCTGCGACAACGCCAACCTGAACTGTGCCTCCAGCAACATCCGTATAACTGCCCATGAACTTACAGCCATTTCCACGTCCAGAGCCTTCCACAGTAATATTCAGATTTCGGATATTTTTGAAGCTCCTTCCTGGCGACATGCTACTGTCTTCACTTCTCACTATTTTCGAGGTATGTCGTTTAGGACTTTCGTCACAGCTAGACAATTCTCTAAAAACCCCTTAAGCATTAGCGATCGTTGCTATGGGGCGCAGGATATCCCCATCAACGTATCACTATGCAATGTTTTCATAACTTTTGGGGGAGCCAGCCTGCAACTCTAGGAAAACTCGTCTGATGGTGCCCACCGCACTCTTGTGACAAGGTCTGCTGGAATGCTATAATTTCCAGGTCTTGTATATGTTCATCGGCATATAAAAACATGAGTTTACTAGTGGCACCTGGTTGAAATTGGTTTTTATTGCCTGAACGACAATAGACATTCTTTAACTGCCCTGCGTCCCCTCGACGTCAGCTTCTGGGCACACAGAGGAATAAAAGATTACGGATGCTGGCTCACACCGCTTTTAGATATAGAAGGGTGCGCAGAAAGATGCCTACGGGGCTGCAGGACTGGCGGCTATAACTTTAATCTCTAGGAGCAAAGCATTCAGAGAAGGAGAATGCTAAAATTTCCAGGTAATGTATAGTTTCGTTTAGGCAATAAAAAAAAATTGCAACCAGGTGCCACCGGTAAATTAATGTTTATTACGACAGGGTTTGTATTCCCTGCTAGTCTGTTGGTTCAGCAGGGAAAAGAAAATAGCGGCCAACGACCCAAGTTTTGGTGTTGACGAAGTGGGCTGGTTGGATTGTTGGGCTTTGTTGGGGACGCGTTGCGTCAAGTATAGACAGAACTGGTGGGCAGTTGTTTGGATTGAGGAAATGTAAGCTGTTTGATTTAGCTGACACGCTTCACTCATCAAACTAAGCCATTTGATCTAGCTGACCCGAATAAATGTGATTTAGGAAATCTGGAAGGATTTGTGTGGAAGAGCGCGGTAATAGCGGTAGGTTTGGCGTAGCATTGCTGTATGTGTTGTTGGAAGCACGGGAGAAATGCCACGTTGTGACTGGTGTGGTTAACTGGTTGAATGATGCAATTTGGTTGCAGTTGGCAGCCTAGCAGAGGCTTGTGGTTGGTTTGGAGAGTGGTTTTGGTGCGAGTCCGTGAGACTGGGCTAATGGAAAGCAGGTGGTCTGGTTGGTAAAGAGGCCACGTGGGCGGCCTTTGGTGCGAGTGTGACGACTTTACGTTTGCTTTCGATAGTGTTGTAGATTACGAAGTACAGTATTTCCGGAAATATTGAAATATTCCGGGACACCCCAGAAAATTCCCCAAATAGTGAAGCCTTGCGGTTTAGCAATAAACTAGCTTCTCCCTTCTATTCAGAATGATACGTTAGTGGGATAGCCCAGCCCAAGGTTTGTCTTTTCTCACTCATCCTGAATGAATGACTTATTACCATGGTGTGTGAGAGCCAATATTAATAGCCAAGACCCAAGAGCCTTCAATGAGGTTTATTGATGCTTGTAGACTGGGTGCTCCTGTTTGCCTTGTTGGTTGAATACTTAACACAGGCTGCTCTGAAAAAAGCTATACTCGTTGCCCAGCTGCAGATAAAAAAAAATTGGATTAGCTAAAATGCGATGCAGAATGAAATTTTTTATTGTAGTCAAAATTTTGATTAGCAGTTTCAGTTTTAGTTTTTTCAAATTAATCTATAAAGTCTGCCAAATTACAACTGTAACAACACATTTAAATGAAGTGCAAGTCATAATTGAGCTTAAATTTTATGACAATATCACCCACAGTCGTTTAGTTTATTTTACAAATTATCACTAAGAAGAGACCCCTGTGGCAGAATCGGAGCGACGGGTGACGCTACATCACACTACGGCTGGCTGTGTTGCAGTACGATTTATCCTGTGTTTTTTCTTTCATGATCTTTTTGCGTAAATTTTGCGAAAAAATAACCGATTGTCACGTTCAAATACACCGTTTGAATCTTTTTTTCGAGAGCTTTTGAATGGTGTTATTCTCAAGACGAGACGTTGGGTCGTTCTCAAGTTCCTTAGCAAAAAATGACAAGTCTTAAAAAAAGTTCTTTCAAGAAACTTGTTCATGAACCCAAATAGGCCTAACTGACAATTTTGCACAATGCAAAATTGCTCCTTCATTCCCGACCTGCAGACCACTGACACTGTCCCTCACCCCGCATTCCATTTAAGCCTCTATCCCCCCCCCCCCCCCCATATTTATGTTTATGAAATGCTTGTCACAGACCGCCTGAAAATATTCTGCTGCTGGGGAAGAGACTATGAAACTGCAGTGAGAAGATAAACAAACAGCCATCGTAGCATCCAGGGACTACAGTGAAATGAGGCTATTAAAAGAAAAAGAAAAGAAAAAATTCACTTATTCATTCATGGTGTTCCAATATCCGACTAGTTGATGTCATGTAATTTTTTTTTTTCAAATATATTACCTCTCAGTAGTTTTCATTGTGGTCCCCGGATACTCTATGGTTTTTTTTTTTAAACTAAAAAATTATGGATACCTGCATACAGGGTTTTTTCAACATTCTTTACAAATTTTAAAACTATGCTGTAAGCCCAGCCCTCAGTACTGTCATAGTCTAGCAAACACTGCTGGATGTTTTCAATAATTATATACTACAGGAGTGTTAATTCTAAATGTAAACTCAGTGATAGCTTAATACAGCTGCTGTATCTTGGGTCCAACCACACGAGCAATCAACACTACCTTAAAAGTCTTCGGTACAATGCAAATAAAGTTACCGTAATTACTGGGCTATTTTTCCTCATTTCACATGACTTTCTTGTTTTTCGAGGTCTGCTTTACTTTGCTTTGAATGTAGATATAGTTTTGTCTACAGAGCTTAACCAAATGGAATTAAAATTGCGCTAAAGCTTTGTGGGAGAAGTAGTTCCCATAGGGAATACGGCAGACTGCACTGGCATTGTTCGGAATGGATCTCCTAAGTGATGTTTTGTATAATGCAGCACACGGAGGGGGATTGTTTATGCCATCTCTTGTGAATAATGGAGGGGGGGGGGGGGGGAGGCTTCTCGTTTGTGGAAACCAAACGGCCACTTGCTTTACACACAGTTTGATGCTGTGGAGGCATGCATTAAAGAATATTCATTGAGAAAACATATTGTGGAAATGAGGAATGTGTCCACTTCTGCGCAGTGTCAGTGCCATTTCTTGAGAACATTGGTTGAAGCTCGAGGTCCGTACAATAAATTCCATGAGCTCAGTCCAGTTATTATTTTACCATTATGGGAGTCCTGCCTAAAATTATGGAGTTTTGAATTGCCCGAGTTCTTTGCGTTGCTTTTGATCCCTGTTAGAAGTAAGATATTTTATTTATAGTTTAATTCTTTTGATTTGCTTTGTAATGCCTTGCTATAGTTTAGTGAGTATTCGAAAATGTTTTGTAGTAAATTATATTTCTATATCCAGGAAGACCTCTATACCTAATATTTAGCATTCCCTTTCGCTGTGATCTAGAGATTGAAGTTCTATGTCCATCGGTGTCGCTACCCTCTGCGCATGCGCAGCCTCCAGTATATAAACGCAGACGAAGGTCCCTGCTTCATCTTTCTTTCTCTAGCTTCGGACCTGATCAGTTGCCCTAACTGTGTGCTTAAATATTCTACGGACACTCATGCCCCGAGCTAAAGAACGCCTTGGGAAGCTCGGCCCCATGCGGTCCCTCTTCCTTACCAGTCGTCAGCCCGTAGACCCACCTGTTCTGGAACTCTCCCATCGTCCGCTCAAACTCCCTCAGCGGACTCCCGGGTCTTCGGAAATTCTCGCTTACAGCCCTTCTGCCTCCGAGCGACCAATGGCGACGAATCCAGTTGCCAACCCTCCTCGGCTTCGCCTATACAATGCGTACAACTGAATCCTAGGAGTCCGGACCACCTCTCCCCCAAGCTGGTTTCCTCCATGCCAAGAAGCAATATTCACGCCTCAAACTTCAAATGAAAGCCCGACGCTCCAAGAAGAAGCGTCTGGTTCCCCACCATAATGAACCGATGACTTGTCTTCCCGGTCCTCCCGTCATTCCGTCTCTTCCCGGTCTCTACCGGCTGTGGACACCGTCCTCCGGTCCTTTAGTCATAACCGACCGGTCTCTCCTCTTCGGACTCACCGATTCACGGACACCTGGGTTCAGTCTGCTGCTAAGAAAATTCGCCTTTCTCCAGCAACCGCCGGCCCCACCAGAGGCCCTGCTTCTGCTACCTTCAGTGGAGCCTCACTACCTCATCACCGCCCTTCGGACACCTCTGGCTCGGACTCCGAAAGTCAGTACCTTCCTCCGCCGAATGCTTCGGACTCCTCCCACTAGTTACCAGATACCTTCGGACCATCCGGTGGATCCCGACCTATCGGAGATTTCGCTTCCAGATCTACTCAGAGCAGTAAATTAAAAAACAGTTATCCCGGACTGTTTCCTGTGCAAGCCGACTCCTTAGAACTCCGCCCCATCAATTTACCACGGACTCTCCACTGGCCTTGATTTTGGTCTCCGGGACCAGCCCCCTCGACAGAATCCCGTTCTCGGACAGTCAACCACGCTACTCCGGACAGGCAGCCTCCTAGGGAATGGGACACCGCTGGAACTAAACAAGGAACCCTGTCCGCCACGTGCCGGCCGAGAATCATTTTCTTTCCGTCTCACCTCTGCGACAGCGAGCGCCTTATTCGACTTGACTCCGAGCAGCTTCTCAAGCGGACGTACCTAACACTGCTGTTCAATGCATTGTGTGAGCGGCTATCAGCGGACCCCTCATCAGAAGAAACAGGACAACTAGCAGCCCTTATCAGTCAAGTCTTCCGTAAGGCCTGCTTGCTACCCTTCCACTCGATGATTGGCTCATCCGGGCACTCAATTCCACTCTCCTGCTGAGCGACATCGCTCTCAATACTGCCCTAAACCTCCATGACTCCACTCGACATGTTGTCCACAATCAGCCCATCCACAACATGGACACTCTTTCTCGTGGCCTCATTCCAAAGATTGCGCCCCATCTGGATATCACTCATAAGCTAAGCCATTCAAGGCAAGAGGCCAACGACACTCCGGAACCGTGATTCCATCTGAATCAAAAAACGACTGGTACGTCGCACCACGCACGGACTCTCTCCAGGTCGTCCTCGGTCGCCCTTTCAGAACAAGGGACGCGGCCGTGGCCGATCTTGCGGACGCAATGCTACACCGGACCGACGCTGACGCCAATCTCTGAAAGGCCGACAACGATCAAGATCTTCACGCTGATAATTACCCTTTGCCAATGCCGATCGGCTGACGCCTCCGCTTTTTTCTGTTGGCTTGGAAAAACCTCGCCAACGATCCAGGCATCCTGTCTATCGTTACACACGGATTTTTCCCTTCCTTTTGCTGGCCTTCTCCACCGGAATCCCAGTGGACCCCCTCATTACGGAAGAAATTGCTTCTCTCCTCGCCAAGCAGGCAGTCCAAGTAGCTCCAGAAGCAGATAAGCTCAGTTGCTACAGGCAGATCTTCCTTTATCCCTAGAAAACAGGCGACTTGCACTTCATCTTCAACCTACGGCCATTGAACAAGTTTATTCGGAATCCCCACTTTCAGGTGTCTACAGTGGATTCCGTTCGACACGCTCGTCATTGTTTCGTCAGGAGACTGGACAATCTCCATAGATTTGGCGGACACCTACCTTGATATCACGATCATGAATCCGTGTGACATCTCTTTCGTTTCCTAGTCAAGGGAACGATCTACAAGTTTACCTGCCTCCCGTTCGGTCTCAATGCGGCTACCAGAATCTTCACACTTGTTTTAAAGTTGGTCCTTGCTCATCTACATCAACACGGCCGCCTTCCTCGACGACTGGTTTCTACCGCATCAGAACCTCGACCAGCTCATCCTACACAGGGACACCACCCTTCGGCTTCTGCACTGTCTCGCTTTGGCGTAAACTTCCCCAAGTCATGACTGATCCCCCCCCCCCCAAGCTTCGTTTTTCTCGAAGTCTTCTTCTACCTCCATGAGGAAACAGTTCTGCCTTCCCCAGACAGCATTCAATCCATCCTTCACAAGGTTTGAAACTTCCTGCGGACTCCGGTCTTCACGTGTCATCAGCTCGACTCACTCATCGGGTCGTTAGATTCTGTAGCCCTCCTCGTCCCTTATGGCAGGTGGCTAGTCAGACCGCTTCATCTGTTCCGCAACCAAGTTTTACCTCCACGGACACCAGCAGACTCCTTACCGCGACTCCGCCTGGACACTTTCCCCACGGAATCCCTGTTACAATGGCTAAACCCTCAGTACTTGGCCCATTCAGTTCCATTGCACGAACTTGCACCCAACGTCCCTCTCTTCTCCGACACGTCCCTCAAAGGATGGGGTGTCCACCTCGGCAACCTCACCTATTCCGGAAGCATCCCTTCCGTACACATCAACAACCTCGAACTCCAAGCAGTGTATCTCGGACTCCGACACTTCCAGAACCACCTCAACGGCAAGGTGGTTCAAGTCCACATAGCCAACAACGGCAGTAGCCTACCTGTGAAATGGGGGAGGCTCGCACTCCCTCTCGCTGCACAAGATTGCCTCCCACATCTTCTATCTCTGCATCAACCAGTTGATTACCCTGTTGCCTCTTCACATTCCCGGCAACCGCAGTGTAATCGTGGACTCCCTCTCATGACACGGTCTGCCTGCTGGGGAATGGTCCCTCAAGACAACCATACCTCGACCATACCTCGACCTCTTCGCTACGAGGTTCAATGCCAAACTTCCCCACTTCGTCAGCCTGCTTCCCGACAGCCGAGTTTTGGCTATGGACGCCTTGACACTAAATTGGAGTCACCTGTTCGGATATCTCTAACTTCCTCCGAAGTTGCTCCCTCTTGTTCTACGAAAGATCTCCCAGACTCTTCATCCTGGTAGCACCGAACTTGCCATCCGCAGCTTGGTTTCCCCCGCTCCTCGGTCTCCTTACGGTCACCCCTCGTTGTCTCCCGGACGCCCCGGGCTTATTATCACAGAACCATGGGTTGCTACTCCACAAGGAACCAGAATCACTCCAGTTAACACGCGTGGCTACTGTCGCCCCTGGCTACTTGAAGCGTCAGGAGTTCCTCGCGAGCAGGCCGCTCGTATCGCCTCCAAGGACGCTCCTCTACCAACAAGATCTATGACAGCCACTGGAAACAATGGTTTCGTTGGTGTCTGCAACGGACGGTCGATCCAGTCAACCCTCCTATAGCCCAACTTTTACTTTTCGTCAACGATCTCTTCGAGGAGAGATTACAAGGATCCACCTTCTCGTATACCGATCCGCCCTCAACACTGTCTTCCGGGCTGCCGATCAGCCTTCTCTCCTCAATGATTTTCGCACCTCGGCTCTCCTGCGTACGTTCGAGTTAGAACGTCCGGTGACACGACGTCTCTTGCCAAGCTGGTATCTTTCACTTGTCCTCAATGCCTCACTCGGACCACTTTACAAGTCACTATCAACCTGTCTATTGCCTCAGCCCCCTCACCAGGAAGAGTTTTTGGTCGCATTAGGTGCTTGCATCCGCTGAAGCTCTTTCCGCCACAACTACAGACTGCTTCTTTCATACGGATTGCTCCGTGGTCACGTTGACTTCTTTTGACTCAGAAACCAAGCGAATGGACCAATCCTTTTACCATCTTCGTCCTGACACCGTTAACGTGCGATGAGCCAGAAAGGTCCCTTTGCCCCATACGTGCCATCCGCTACTACCTACAGAAATCGAAATCTAACAACGAGGTCGATCACAACTCTTCCACCCTCTCTCTGCCTCTGGAGTGACTTCAGCACACATGATTGCCACATGGATCAAGTCTGTCATTGTGGATGCCTACAAAGCCCTGGATATTGATTGTACTGACCAAGGCATCCAAATCACAGCACACGAACTGCGTGCAATATCCACATCTTGGGCTCACTACAGCAACATCCCCATCTGTCATCATGGAAGCCGCCTCCTGGCGACACTGTCTTCACGTTGCACTACCTTCGAGACATGTCGGCACACGTGGACGTCCTATACCGCATCGGCCCCTTTGTTGCCGCAAAGTGGATTCGCTAACTTCCTCTTAAGCTTCAATAGAAGACTTAGTCCTTTTTGGGGACACACTACCCTAGGGGGCTCTGTCAAGTGGTGCCCGCCGTCTTTGGCGAGGTCAGTGGAATGCTAAATATTAGGTAATGATGTTTTCATGGCATATAGAAAGTCCAAAATACCGCGTACGGCTGGTTAATTTTGGTTTCTATTGCCCTTATGAAAACATACATTACCTAATATCACACCCTCCTCCCCTCTGTCGACACTGGGGCACTTCAGAGGAACAAAGATGGAGGGACCTTTGTCTGCGTTTATATACTGGAATGGAGTAAAAAGCACGGTGATAGATTATATGAAGGCAAACCAAGCAGTGATACATAAAAATACAAACTAATTGTTTGTATTTTTATGTAGCACTGTTTGGTTTACCTTCAGATAATAATTTATATACTGGAGGCTGCGCATGCGCAGTGGCGCCGATGGACATAGAATCTGTAGATCACACAGCACTAAGAGAAAGGAAATGCATATGTTTTCATAAGGGCAATAGAAATCAAAATTAACCAGCCGTACGTGGTATTTTGGACTGTTTGTGAGGGAAGTCCAGTAGTCAACTGTAGTTTTTTCCCAAAGATTTTCATCTATCCTCTTGCTTCCCTTTAAATCTGCTTTGCAGTTGTTGAGAAAGTTTTGAGTTTTCTAATACTATTTGGCTTTTGAAACGTACTTCATTGTTTAACCAGGTGGTTTTATAATGGGCTTTATTCTAATGCTCTTGGCATCACTGATATGTATTTAAGAAATTTTTTTTTTTATTTCACATCATTTTCATTATCTTATCTGTCACCTTATCTTTTTTTGTCTTGTATTTTTTGAACTTAGGACTACGGGACCCTGGAGTTTTGGACACAGAAGAACTACCATGCGGTCCAGGACATTTGGACACAAATTGCCGTAAATTTTGATGTGCAGGAGTGAGGGCATTAACAACAAAGAAGAAAGTTGTTTTTTTGTACACTTGGTTTCCTTAAGCCATTGATACGGGTAAGTTGCCCATATGCTCTTAATTTCCTACATGACTTAGTTGAAATATTGTCATTAAATAATGTTTGAAGAAGTGAAGAACAGGAAATGATGCAACTGTATTTTTAATTTATGGTTTTACTCTTTCTCCAACTACACTGAGATTTTTGTAGTGCAGTTCTGTGCACATTAAGCTGATTGTCCAAAGTAATCTATCAACATACTACTAGATTGATAAGAGTTGCAAGGTTCAGAATTTAGGTGCCAAGGAGTTTCTCAGTTTTCTCTTCGGCACCATTTTGGGAAAACTGTCTGCAGATCAGGTCGGACGTATTTTTCTTTAATTGCGTTGAATTTTTATCTTGCTTAGGTTTATTCTTTTGGCTGTTTCAGAGAGTGACACCATTGAAACGTTTTTTTTGGATTGACGTTATAAGGATCAAGAGTTTTTGTGTTTTGTTCTTGTGTTCTTGTGTTCTGTGTTGTGTTTTGTGTTTTGTTCTCGTAACTCCAGCCCAATGTTGAGTCCGACTTTGTTACGTCGCAGCTATCCACCAGAAAAACATGTTCTCAATGCTTGCTCCTGTGTCAATATTCTTCCCATACGGGATAATCATGCTTTATGTATAAAGTGTGACCAGGTTGCCCTAGAGAGGGTTGTGAAATATGTACAGAATGGTCGCCGAAACTGTTGATAAAATCCCACTAGCGTGGTAACCAACCCTCTCCAATGTTGGTCGCCACTCGCCATTTGGCGACTGCTAATCAACAATTGGCGACTCGGAATTTAACCTTGCTCGCCAAATCGGCGACTAGCAATTGAGAATGCTATGAAAAGAGCGATATCTCGGGAACCGTATAAGTTAGCGACGAACGGTTTGCAGCGTTATGCTCAGATTTATAAGGGCTATAAAACAGCTTTTTCTGCATTAATACTATTGTTGAAGAAAGTTTTCCAATTTCATAAATACATAAATGGAGAAGCCACGCGTCGTACAAAAATGTATTTGGTGTGTGGCGAGTAGAAATTAAGACATGGTGAGTGCTTTCTAACGTCTACTGGCCAAGTGGCGACTGCTACTCGAATGACATTCGAGAGGGTTGGCGGTAACACAAAGTGGAGTATGAAAACGCCAAAAAAGCAGCAGACGATAATAACGTCACGGTTTCTAGTGAGCACAAATCAGATGGATTGTCTGCTGGTTTGTCACATTTCAGTCACCATTCTAAAATTTCCTGTAGGTCATATCCTACTAATTACCATCTATTTAACAAATTATCATGGACAAGTCCATGGAAAATGTAAACAAACGTCTAGAGGAAGTTGCTATTACTAAATTCACCAACATTTCAGGTTTTCAACATGTCAGCACAGCAAAAGTGACAGTTGTGGCTGCCAGCAACGTACACCTCAGTGACAGTTCTTTCTCAGAGTGGAATCCATGCCAACAGTGGTAGGTGGATTGCTCCCTTCTGGATCTCCCTTGCTTTTGTAGATCACCGTGTGGGCTTCTCCCAAGCCTTCTCTGTGTTTGCTTAATGCAAATAACGGGAGCACCTGGTGGCTGCCGTAGCGGTAGCTTGACTGCTCGTTTGAGCATTTACCTCAACGTACATGACTGCTAGGCCAAACTCTCGTTGCCCTCGTTTGCATCTTAAATGGCATGGTGCACACGTGGGCTGTAGCCAAAGGTCAGTCTTTTTGGGAATGTGATCTGAAGCAATCATCAGTGCGAGAATGCAGTAAAGGTAAGGATAGTGGCAAGGTGCGGCAACATCTGAAGAAAGCGCCCAGGTGTTCCTACAAATAAAATTTGCGCAAGTTGGAGCGCTATTTAGAATCGAAACGTTGGCTCCGTAGCCCATTTAAGTTGTCTTCGTCTTCATCGAGAGAAGATAATTCGGAACAACTCTCTCGAATGTCAATCTGGTAGCAGTCACCACTTCCCCTTAAGACTTTAGAAATCACTCGCCACATACCAAATACGTCTTGCATGATGCCTAGTTTTTCTAATTTATGCATTAACGAAAGTGTACAATTTTCTTCAACTCCAGTATTAAAGCTGTTATATAGCCATTATATATCTAAACATAATGCTGCAAACCGTTCATCTCCAACTTATACGTATCTCTTTTTGACTGGCGTTCTCTGTAGCTAGTTGCCGTTGGTGAATAAGGCTAAATTCCAAGTCGCCAACTGTTAATTTCCATTCGATAAATGACGAGTGGCGACTGATATTGGAGAGGGTTGATTCGGAATTTTGTCGAACACGAAAACATTCTGAAAATTCAAATACCGATGGAACGGATGATTTACTTCGGTTTTCGTTCATTATCACTTACTTCGTTTTACGCAGTACCAAAAGTGTTCCAGTTACTCGAAACTAGCAAATTTTCGAATGCAACTCCTGCAAGGAGGCACACCTCCGTGCCTTGGAGGCAATTGCTATCCAACACTGCCAAGACAAAACAGTGGCACTTATGAATGTCCAAGACCCTGCATTTAAGCAGATTAATAAAATTGTGACTCCCAAACTGTGTGAAAAACTGGAGACGAGGTGGAAGAAGTTTCTCCGTCTTACAACAGCGACACATGCGGAGCTTGACAGCAGCAACCTGGAAAGTTGATACATCGATGAAAAGGGGGGGGGGGGGGGAGAATTGGAATCATCGCGTTTGGTGTGGAAGTAGGACAGTTGGTGCGTGTGCGTCTCATTGCACAAGCTGAGGAAGAATGCCAGTATAAGCATTCGAAAATTTGCTAGTTTGGAGTACTGGAACACTTTTGGTACTGCGTAAAACGAAGTAAGTGATAATTCTAATAAAAGCCATGATTCCAACTAGTCCAGGTCACGATCTAGGAGATGTTCCTGGAAAGTAAAACGATGCCTGACGCGAATCGCACCCATGTGCCTAGGAACATGAGGCAGAATGCAGAACACGGAAGTACGCCTTATAAATTGGTGGAAGTAGTAAAGTTCCAATAACGTTACAGTTGTTCATACTACATATTCTCCCAACAGTCTGCAGCCTCTATCAGCGACTTGCAATTGGATCGTGGGGGGCTTTTAATTTAGAGACCCAGGGCTCGAAATGTCCAGAAAAAAGTGTGTAGCATAATTGCGATGCAAAATAAAAATTTGCGTAGCAATCGCAAAATAAAAATTTGCGTAGCAATCGCAAAATAATGGTTTGCAGTTTTCAGGAAGCATAATTATTTTTCTTGGCAGGCAAAAGGGCGTTTTCGTTTTAATTGATGGTTCTGCTAGACAGGAGAATGTGATTGTGTGACGTATAAATTGCATCATTTTTAAAAAAATACCTAAATATTATGATGCTTTATTTTACGATTGTGTATCGTTCAATTTCATTCTTTGCACGTGGTATAAAAATAACCTAACTTCTGTAGGGATTGGAATTAAGAATTTTACGGAACACAGTGAACATCCTATTGCAAATGGGCTAGGCCTACTGCAAAAGGATTTTTTAACATATTATAAAGTTCTTTCGTCATGATGTTGCATTGCTAAACTGCTACGCAAATTCAATTTTATATCGCTAATGTCAAAAATTGTGGTGCAAACTGCGATGCGATACCGCTCATTTCGAGCCCTTAGACCCCCGATCGAAGGCATAATAATGACGAAAATTCGATTAAGGATTGTAGCGATCTCCCTGTGGAATCCTTTTGGAAGAGAAGGATTCAAAATGCATCCCTGTTGGGTTCACAAATTTACCCTTTCCGCTCTGACTTGTCAGGAAATTGCTGTTGGTAAGGTCAATGAATTATTTATTGCCATCTCTGGAAAATCCTAAACCAGTCCCTTATTCCCTCACCCAGGGTGGGGCAGCCTTGTGCAATGCGACTGGATTTATGAGGCTGGTACCAAGTACTTGAACAGGCGCATACACCTCCTGTTCCTGATATTAACTGGACTCTTAAATATTTCTCACTTTCCAAAGATTTGGAACGTAGTTGCATTTTTTTGCAATTTATCTTCGCAAAGGTTTTATGCCACTCTAGGTCCATCTCGATACAGATTCAAATTACACAATGTCAGTGGATGACTTTGCATCAAGACAGACGTGCTGTTGTGCGTGTTCTTCGATGCAAGCTGCTATGTTGTCATTTATGTAACTGCAGCCAAGTCACGGTGTGAAGACATCAAAAATAACTGTACCCCTGAAGGACTTTCTGCTCTGGAATCAATAAAGGACCCGCGGCCATGGCAGCTGCCATGGCATTGGCAACCTACTTGTATGTCACATGCAGCACTGGCTTTGTCACATTACTGCAAAGCACGCCACACTGACTTGCGCACACTGCCCTTGCATACGCTTCTTTAACTTGAAAAGGAGAGCATCAGGACTAAAGTTGCTGAAAGGGCAGCGAAAGAAATGGCTCACACCGCCTTTCAAGCAGCCTCGCCCTTTTTCCATTCCAAGCTGAGCAGGAAGGCACCCAAAGTCAAGCGTGGTGGCCACAGGCAATCAAACAACGCAACACCAGAAGCAGCAGTTTTAAGTTTATGTGAGTCACTCCATACTAGTTGGGGGGGGGGGGGGACATCTGGCAGTTAACGCATCAAAATGGGAGTTGGTGACAAACCACAAATGGGTACTCGGTGTTGGAAAGGATTATTTATTGTGGTACTTTCCACAGCCCTCCTTCTCTCACTCTTCCTACAAACTGGTGTCGACTTCCATACGGGAATGTCGAAAGTTCTCGACCAAGAAGTCCAGGTGCTATTCGAAATAGAGCGTGTATATGTAAAGTCTACTCCGGATTGTTGGTCTACTGTCTTATCCCAAGAAAAAAGGGGGTGAAGACCTGTATTCAAACTGAAACCTTTAAACCAGTTCTTCACTGCACCATGCTTTAAGATGAAGTCGGTGTCCAAGGTGAGAAACTTGCGCTTAGCCCTCCCACCACCCCCTCGACATCCTGCATTCAAACAAATGCACTATAGAGAAAACTGAGAAATGCGAGAAAGGTCTAGTGATCCAAGCTGTGAATCGTGCATCTAAATTACCAATGTATATACCGTAAATTGCCTAATAAACGCCCTGGCTTTGCTAACGCCCACCCCCCAAAATTACCTTAGGTCAGAAATCTTGTAGTTTTAGCTTTATTAACGCCAGGCCCGCCCCCCCCCCCCAAACCAATTTTTTTTTTTTTTTTAGTCGATCGTGAAATTGACTAAAAGCTTCAAGCGTTTAAAGAAATCAACGTATTATCCCTTTAAATCTTGGTTGTTCTGCAGCAAAATTAACGAAAAAATTCATAAATTTAACGAAATCAACATATAATTCAACACGATTCACGGGAGCATTTGTAATTGCGGAAAAGTCGGCAATATTAGGCCTATGAGATCGATCATTGGTGTGCGTAATATGGATTCAGTCGAATGAAAACGATATACCTTTATTCTCAAATTTAATTTATTAGATCGTCCTCCTTCTAATATCTAACGTAATTCAAAGTTAAAACTATTTTTAACCATCATAAACCTTCAAAACGGACACGCGATTCACGACCGGAAAACGCCAACCGGAGTAATGTCGTAGCGGACGCGGTGGACCCGATGTTTCAAGCGCTTACAGTCTGGACGCGTCCACCACTTCGCGTCCACTACTGGGGCTCCATGGGTCCAGACCTATGCGTCCATTTCTGCCGGAACTTCTGTCTTGGACCACAATATATAACTCTATGGTGATAAATGTCAACACACGCGTTTCCCAGTGGTGAATCACGTTGTCTTTTTTGAAGGTTTGTGAGGGCTAAAAATTAGTTTTTTAGATAGTGGAAGGACGACGATCTAATAAACTAAATTTGAAAATAAATGAGGAAAAAGGCAAAGACTGAATCCATATTACGCACATCAATGATCGATCGTGTAGGCCTAATATTGCCGACTTTTGGTGATGGTTAGAAATTAATTTTAACTTTGAATTAAGTTAGATATTGGAAGGAGGACGATCTAATACACTAATTTTGTGAATAAATGAGAATAAAACCAGTGTGTTAATGCTGGGTTGAACCCAGATCACGCACGTGAATAATCAACTTTTCCACGATGGATTTTGGCCTAAACGACCACCCAAAAACATACGTTCAGGTCAGAAATCTTGTAGTAGCTTTGTTAACGCCCCCCTCCACTTTTTTATCGAATTAATTTTAGCCGCCCATGGGCGTTTAATAGGCGATTTACGGTAATATGTTAAATCTTCGGACAACCAGCTAAATGCAAGCAGAGCTGCGTGAAAACGTAAGTGTAATGGAGAACTGCAAAAACCAAGTTTAATGCTAAAATTTTGGGTTTTTGAAAGTGCTTGGTTGGTGCTTTTAACTGTGTTTAGATCATTGGCTCTGTGCATCATTATGACTGGCATTAATTATTTGATTTTTCAGCTGTATTTGCTTAAAAATTTTCTGTGTGGCTCTTCAGCTGCACATGCTGGGATTTTTTCTTTTGCTTATGAGCCCCATCTTCTCTACTTATATTCTGTGGCTGTGCTTTTAAGTTTAGTGTTTTGCCCCTTCTTAGCCTCCCAATTTCTTCCAGTGCTTATATCTTTGTAGCTGATAAGATATCTATTGTTGGCCTAACTATGCTAGATTTGTTTCAATATGAGCAAAAATAAACGTGCACTTCCAACCCTATGTTTCCTTACTTCATAGGCTTTCACTTCCATGCTAACCTTTCTGTGATTTAGTATTTACAACAGGAATAATTTCATTGTTGTTAACTTGTTTGGTATGGTTGAGTTGCTATTCACTCACTTCCACACCATAAGTGATTAGCCTAGGTCCACGTTTCTCAACCGGTGAGGCGGCGCGAAGCAGCTGCAGGGGAGGCGCGAGCTGCTGCCAGAGCCATACTATACAGACGCATTTACGCAATGAATAGCCTGTGCATTCTCGCTACTAGAATTTGATCGTGATGGAAAGGTGTCGTTGCCATGGTTAACAACGGCGACTTGGACCTACAAGACCTACAAGGTGACAATAGGACAAAGAATTCCTCCTGACGAAACCATTTCCCAGTCACTTCTGAACTTGTGTTATTGACTGTTTTCGTTGAGACGGCAGAGTTAAAATAGCTGCCACTTTGGAATTTCGGATGATTTTCTAGCTTCGAGAATGCAAAGGCAAGTCGTTGTATAAAAGCGCAAACATCAATGACGATTTTTAAAAATATTTTTAACTGCATTACAAAAGAAGTTAATTGTATGAGGAAAGCAAAATTTTCATTTTTAAATATCTACAGTTTCTTTGTGCAATCTACATCCATTTTGGCCAACATTGTAGACTATTTTTGTTCTCGTGTGGCAACACTGGCTCATCGCAGTGAAATAAAACAGCTATTTTTTTTTTGGGGGGGGGGCCTTGCTTGCTAGTCGCAATGGGGAGGAATACTGTAGAAAAGGTTGGAACCACTGGCCTAGGTAGACTATTTCCAGTGCTGTATTTGATATGTTACCCCTTAGATCACAATTTCTTAATATCATTTGCTATAGCCTAAAACTTATTGTTTGATTATTGCTCTGTATGGTAATGAATTGCCCAATGGCACTCTCTTCAGTGGTTAGTATTTTAAGAATGAAGACCATTTTTAGTGCTTTATTTAATGTTACCCCTCAGACCACAACTGCTGAAGGCCATTTGGTATAAAACGCTCAATGTTTGATTGTTCTGTATGGTTGAGTTGCCCATTTGCTCTCATTTCCATGCTCTTCAGTGGTTAGCAAGGTGGTTCCATGCGGTTCAATGGTTAGCAAGGTGGTCCCAAGCTCTTCAGTGCTTAAGAAAAAAATATTGCTAGTGATTTGTTAGATGCAAGTTACTCCTTAGACCAAAATTTTTTAATGGCATTTGCAATAGCCTAAAACGTTTTGTTTGAATATTGTTCTGTATGGTTGGGTTGCCCGTTGGCTCTCATTTCCATGCTCATCAGTGGGTTAGCATTTAAGAAAGAAGACTATTTCTAGTGCTTTATTTGATAAGGTTACCCCTTGGGTCACAATTTCCTAATGACATTCGCCATAAAACTCTTAATTGTTCTGTATGGTTGCGTTGCCCATTGGCTCTCATTTCCAGTCTCTTCAGTGGTTAGTATTTAAGAAAGAAGAGTATATCTAGTGCATTATTTGATATAAGTTACCTCTTAGATCACAATTTCTTAATGGCATTTGCTTTATCCTAAAACTTAATCCGTAGCCGCTTAGATACGAACGTATGCCTTTAGCGTATAACAGCGAAATACTAAGTCCCAGCGCGAGCTTTGTGAGCCCCCCCCCCCCCGGAGACCCTGAGCAAAGTGGGCAAGCACAGCCCAGTGGTCAGCGTCGTCTGCTCCAAATTAAGAGAATGCTGGTTCGAAGCCGAGAATTGACCCAAGTTGTCGACGCACCATTAAGCCTCAATCCCCCCCCCCCCCCCCTACCCGGGGGGGACGCTAAAAAAAAAAAAAAAAAAAAAAAAATTCTGAAAATTTTTTCAGGTGGTTATGGATTAATGTTTGGTTATTGCTCTGTGTGGTTGAGTTGCCCATTGGCTCTCACTTCCATGCTCTGCAGTGGTTAGCATTTAAGAAAGAAGGCCATTTCCAGTGCTTTGTTTTATGTAAGTTACTCCAAAGATCACAACTTCTGATTGGCATTTGCTATAAAATTCTCATTGTTTGATTGTTCTGTATGGTTGAGTTGCCCATTTGCTCTCATTTCCGTGCTCTTCTGGTTAAGAAAGGAATATTGCCAGTGCTTTGTTTGATGCAAGTTACCCCTTAGATCACAATTTCTTAATTGCACTTGCTATAGCCTAAAACTTAATGTTTGATTATTGCTCTGTATGGTTGAGTTGCCCATTGGCTCTCATTTCCATGCTCTTCAGTGGTTAGCATTTAAGAAAGAAGACTATTTCCAGTGCTTTATTTGACAAAAATTACCTCTTAGATCTTTATTTCTTAATGACATTTGCTAATTTCTTAATGACATTTGCTATCAAACTCGCATTGTTTGAATGTTTTGTATGGTTTAGTTGCCTATTGGGTCTCATTTCCATACTCTTTAGTGGTTAGCATTTAAGAAAGAAAGACTATTTCCAGTGCTTTATTTAATATACATTACCCCTTAGATCTTGATTTCAATGACATTTGCTATTAAACTCTTATTTTTTTAATGTTTTGTATGGTTGAGTTGCCCATTGGGTCTCATTTCCATACTCTTTAGTGGTTAGCATTTAAGAAAGAAGAATATTTCCAGTGTTTTATTTCAGAAAAATTACCCATTAGATCTTAACTTCTTAATGACATTTACTATTAAGCCCTCATTGTTTGAGTGTTTTGCATGGTTGAGATGCCCATTGTCTCGTTTCCATACTGTTCAGTGGTTAGCGTTGAACAATTTGTGCCTTTTCTTCTGCGTATAGTCTCTACCGAGCACAATGGTTTGCTTTTTGCAATAGGCGTAGTGGTTTTCGAATAATATTACATTGTAATTTTGTCGTGCTTTTGTTCACCGGTAAATATTGGGCACAATCCTCCGTATTGGAATCTACGCACTCTAAGTTGAATTCTGTCAGGCATGGTATCTAAAAAGTTTTTGGAAATTTTCAATGTGTGTGATTGTGCAATTTGTTTGTAATGGCACATTTGCCTTCCTGTGCAGATACGCGATGGCTGCTTTAATTTGTTGTCTTTTTCTGTGTCTTCTTCTAAAGGGGATTCTCATGTTGGGCGAGAGGTGCGATTGTGCTTCCAGGTGACTTTGCGCGAGAACAATAGATTGCGCTAGACAGTTACCGTCACCAAGGTCTGGTCTTAAAATGCAGTTCTTTTTCTTTTGCAAATATTTCCAAGAATCCGTTACACCCCCGGGTTGGATTTGGCCTGCAGGCAGACGGACTCAAGTGATTTTTAATTTAATCCCTGTTTCCAGGTTTAAATTTCTCTTGGATTGTTGAACTAGTTGAATTTTATGAAGCAAAAGTCCTACGTGAAAAGTTGAATATGGTCTAAATGGGACGAAGATTGCATGCTGCAAATCATCATGTTACAACATAACGCCAATTAGGTCGTGTCAGGGCCAGATCGATCAAAACTCTTTCTATTGCATCTTGAAAGACACCTTGAACGTGGTCTGAAATGGTCAGATTACGAGAGGCGAGTGTTTGTGCAGGAATGTGGGAGAAGCGCAAGACTAGATCTGTACCGTCCAAATTTTAACGCTTTATGTTGCGTGACAGTCCGCTTTCAACTTCATAATAATCAACAATGTTGTATCCTAGTCTATCGTTGGGGCGAAGCGTTGTTTGCAGATTGCAACCGTTCATGATTATTCAAGGAAATTTGGGAAGATGAATCGTCTATAATATAAATTAAAGGCGGTGGCGCTGATCTGTCGCTCGTTATTCCTTTTGATGTAGACGGCTGGGGAGACCTTGTCACGGCTGGCCTTGTTTCAGATGTGTCTGAACGTGGAGAAGGTGATATGTGGTGCCCGCTATGGAGATTGCGCTGAAGAGGAAGAACTAAATGAAGGTTTCGGAATTTGGAGTTTTTTTGGGGTTGATATGCGGAATCATCTGCGTCCTCTACCTCCTTGCCGAAAAGGTTCCGTTTAGGCCCACCTCCCCCTCCCCCCGCGTTCACCCTGCACACCACTGGCACTTTTTTCCCTCACCAACTTGAATGATTGATATCTTTCCAGTGGGGGAGTAGAGACTTGCAAGCTGGCTAGAAATGGGGACGGGGGTAATTGGACTAAAATTTGGCACTGTAGGCTGCTCAAGTCGCGTAGGAGTTGTGGAGTTGTGGAAGTGTGTGCAGACAATGTTACACCAGCAGGGGAAGAAAAACCATAATATGCTGGGTTAGTTTCGGCAGTAGGGTAACGACATATCCAGATCAGCTGTCCGACAGTCGGCACAAATCTCAAACTGCGCAGAATCGGGTTCTTGCCGTAAACGAGTCTTCGCCGTCACTGACTCGTATCCTGCCAGTGAACGGTCCTCGCGTGGGCATAGAACCGACGAGAGGTCGGCGTCGATCAGCGTTTACCACTGCACCCGACACATATTCTTCGTTCGTCGAACTGCACTCACTAGGGGGGACAATTTCGTCGTAATCTTCCCCGTCACTAACACTTATCCTCTCAACGGGAACTGGACCGGCGAGGAGGTCTTGGTAATCCTGATCTTCCGATGATGACGTTCCCTCCTCCTCCTGCCGAACCGGTCGTTGTTCTTCACACATCTTTAAAAAACAAGATTTTTTAAAACAAATTATGCAAGCGCTTTTTTTTTTACGAATGACAATAGCGTTAAAAAATATTCAGCTGCTTACTGATTGCGACTTGTCTTTGTATCCAACGGGCGTTGACTTGCTGTCTGTACTCGTGAATGATGCGGAATGCACGTTCCGATCCGGTTGGCGATCGTGCATCACTCGCGCTGATGTCCGTAAATCTATCTGATAATGCATTAGACAGTTCTGACAGTAAATTTCCTTCCAGTGAATCAGTCGATAGTTTGGAAAGTGGTGACGATTCTAAGCTACATGTCGGAATGGAGTATGTGAGCTAAGGACGAGATAATATTTGCGATATTTCGTAATGCTCGTCATCGCTAGGTAGGAGGTCAGATTCTGAGGAGCTTACAATTTAACTGGAGACGAGCGGGCTGCGTTTAAAATTTGAAGATCCTTTGTTGAATGTTGTAGAAAACCGAAAAAAAAATGCGCATGCGCTAACCGTACAAGGCGTGGGTGTATGATGGAGCATCTGGCTTGAGAGGGACCCAGCGCGACGGTTCCCACAAAAACGCCATCTGGCACCATCAATTTTTTCTCTTAATTTTTTTATTGTTTTGTGCAATGCACGCATGCGCAAGGGGGCCGCGCTTATGACGTAGTCGTGAGAAAACGACCCCGCCATCGCTCACTTTTGATAATTATTTTTTTTTCGTATTTCAGCATTCAAACAGTCAAGATGCCCGGTCTGAAGCAACGATTTTCGGACTTGACAACCGAGTACCTCCCCTCCATGGGTGACTCAGACGATAGCGACGGTGAGTGGGTACACCCCATATGGGTGACTGGCTGGGTGAACATTTTCCAGATTTTGAAAACTGGCCACTTCCGAACGCTGAAATACACCAGGACATTGTTGATGGGGAGGTGGTCAACGTCGAACAAGAATGGGCACCTACTCCACCCCCACACGCCTCCACCACCACCATCGCCTGAGAACGAAGCTCCGCCATCCCCATCGCTATTCCAGGAAGAAGAACCGGACGTCAACGAAGGCCCTGAAATCCCGGACGTAGAAGACGAGTTATCAAGATAGGTGATACAAAAGCCTTATTAAGGCCAAAAAAAAAACGACCTTTTTTAAACGTGGAAAACAGCAACGTCATCGTCGAAAACAGGGAAAATGAGGAGACGGCCGAGAAGCTGCGCCAGCTATGGCTAGAAGAAGAAGAAAAAGAAAGGTGGCGTCTTGAAGCGGTCGTTTTGGAAATGAAGACTGAGCTTCGGCAGTAAGAACAACAACAAACCTTTTCAGGGCCGACAGATTTTACGAAAGAGAACCATTATTCGTCTGTTTTTTTGCGCACAAAGCTAGCTATATTAAAAGCTACATGTTAATAAGCTAGCTACATTAAAATTATAATAATAATAACCTTCCTACCCTGCACGCTATCCCATTCACACCCCACCCAAACCAACCCCCAAAACCGCAAAAACGCCCGCCGTTGCCCTCCCACTCCTACCCAACACCCCACCCATTCCTGCCAATAGACCCAAAACCCGAACCACATCCCCTAGTCCCGCAAACGCTCCCCGTCCCACTTCCAAAGAAGCCAGCATTGGCCGGCCACTAAATTTTGAGCGTTTTTTTTCTCTTTTTTTTATTTTTATTCGACGCTGCGGGAGGGAGCAGGCCTGCACTGCAGCGAAGTCGACCCGTCGCAGCATCCGGGAGCAGCCTACCTCAAACCTATACTAACTACGACTGACCGCCCCGACTCACCTGATGCACCTACGGTCCCCAAATTTCGACCATAGACTCATCAAACCTAGCCCCTCCTCCCATAACGATCGGACCCATATGGGCCGCCTGGGGAGCCCTGACCACCATGCCCCCACACTACGTTTATTTGACAAAAATTACCCCATATATCTTAATTAATGTCATTTTCTATTAAACTCGCATTGTTTGAATGTTTTGTATGGTTGAGTTGCCCATTGGGTCTCATTTCCATACTCTTCAGTGGTTAGCATTTAAGAAAGAAGACTATTTCCAGTGGTTTATTTAATATAAATTACCCCTATATCTTAATTTCTTAATGACATTTGGTATTAAACTGTCATTGTTTGAATGTTTTGAGTGTCCCATTAGGTCTCATTTCCATACTCTTCAGTAGTTAGCATTTAAGAAAGAA